>JACXGM010036235.1:0-11451 GCA_016801145.1 Umbra pygmaea
AGGTGAGGGGGGTCTTGCACACCCCATCTTCCCCCCACACACTGTCTTCTAAAGTAGCAGGATAAATCTACAGGTTTACAGTAAAAGGATAACTTGTGATTTTAGAATGTATGTTGATAAAAAATTCACATTTCTTAAAAACTATATACAAAGATTCTGGAATTTTGGGGCCATAGCTTATCTTTGAGGAAAAAATGGACTCACAGACACAGAGACAGTGACTACCCTACGGACACACAGATACACAGCCACACAGAGCCTCCCAAACACACACAGAGACACACAGACAGACACAGGTTTTTGGGAACCTGAGAGCCATGAGGAAATACTTTTAGAAGTGTTTAACAGAAACATATAGGTTGTGGCCTGAGAAACTGTAAGACCAAACTTACTTTTGTAACCATTTGACTGATTTAAACATTTTAGAAATACATTAAATTTGGGGCTTAGAAAAGACTTTTGGCCATTTTGTTTCACTTTTAGAAAACAAAAAATGTACTTTTACAAAATCTCACAACTGATCTTATAGAACCCTGAAAAGAACCATGACATAAAGTTTTTTAACATTGAAGCAAGATCAGTCACACAGCTAAATTAACTTGTGCCATAGACAGCCACACAGTTTATTAGGGGTTATAAATGGCTCCCTTGAGACAGAAATTTAGCCTCTTGTCCTTCAATCAGACACACACACACAGGGGCCACACTTACGCACACACAAACACCCGAGTGAAGGCGGGTCTTACACTATTGCCTTTCAATTTGGCCTATCACGGACCGGGGACTCTGTCGTCAAGGTTTTTGACAGCTCAGTTTAGGGGGCTATAGCAGGAAACCCTTTTAAGGTCATGTAGCATAGACCAGGGGTCTGGATCTGTGGGTTACAGAGGTAGGGCAGGGGTGGGCAGGGGGTGGGTGGCAGGATATGGGGAAAGGGGGTCAGTGGAGGGGGACGAGATTGGGTGACAGCTGTGGTTCACACAGGTTGTGGGGTCAAAAAACAGGAAGGGGGGAGGGGAAACAGGAAGGAAGGGGGAAGGGGGGAGCGGAAGTGGGCTAGGAAGGGGGCGGGGTTTATGACGGGGGGCAATAAATCATCCATCAATCACCTTTTTGACAGGAGGGTGGTTCATATCCTCTCTCTCAGCTTACTACTGCATCTTTTACTTGTCTCTGATTACACAAGCAATGTTAAGGGGTAGCAATTAGTATATTATACCATCAGATTACATTTTATACAACCAAACAATCACTCTGGCTTACCGTGTGCCTGCTTGCTGTGTGGGCCCAATCAAGAACTACCTACTAAACACTTTCCTCTTACATAGACTTCCTGTGTGCCAATAATGTAGGTTCCTGCCAGGTCCTACGTTCCACCCTCTACAACCCACCCCCCTCAAGAAAAATGTATGTCCCGTCAAGAGACCACTACTGGGTTGAGCGTGGAAGGTGGTGAGGATTGGAGTGGGTCCGAATTGTGGCCCTATGTGATCGTCGCAGGGATATAACCTCGTTGGCTCTGCCAGGTGCAGGTACATCAAGCCCATTGGTGGCTGGTACCAAAATGTGTTCCTCCAATACCCTCCCATCTCTACTTTGGGGCTGCATCAAAGAGTGTTCAACCCTGGACATTCCTTGGTTAGGGAATTGGTGTACCTGCCCTGGGATTCTTTGCCTGACGCTTGGTAAACGAAGACCACCAGCCATCGTCTGACTGGATATAGGCACTTGTGGAGATCCTGGGGTTGCCAGCCTCAGCCCTTGGGCACCCTGTTGGTTTGCATTGGTTTCACCCTGCCTCACAAACATTCCTTCCACTTCACTTGAACTCCCCTCTTCCCGGATACTATCCGGAAGTCCAAAATCCACTGCCCCCACTTCATCCTCCCCTGGACGTTGCAAGTGAAAAGGACAAAGCTCAGTCCTGTGAATTTGATTTACTGGTCCATTTCCATTATTGGGCACAATGGTGTAAACTGAATTTTGACCATTTGGACATCTTACTACTGTAAACACAGTGGGATCCCAGTATTCCTGGATCTTCTGGCGCCTCTTTTACTGAGATCCCGTCGCAACACTAGTCGACCCTCACTGAGTTCCTGACCATCCTTTAATATTATAAGATTTTGCACATCTTTCAGCTGCTGTCTGAAGGAGTTGCCTTGCTTTACAGTACACGTGTGTCAGTTTCTCTTGATGCTCAGCTACCCATGTGGTAACTTTCCTTGGCCTCTGGTCCTCCGTCCCCAGTATAACATCTATGGGAAGTTGCGGCTCCTGTCCAAACATCAAGACAAAAGGTGAGTAACCTGTGGACTGATGTTCTGTGGTGTTATAAGCAAATAGCATTTGAGGCAGGTACTGTGGCCAGCTTGACTTATCTCGTAAGGGCAGGGTACGGAGGAGGTCATGCAATGTTCGATTGAAGCATTCACACTGCCCATTACCCTGAGGCCGGTAGGGAGTTGTCCGTGTCTTGGTGATGTTATAAGTACAACACAATTGCTCAATTAACTGTCTTTCAAAACAACACCCCTGGTCAGAGTGAATTTGGTAGGGAACAGAATTTCAGCCACTGTTCGTGCCGTTTGATCTGTAGTTGGAAAAGCCTGTGTAAACTTAGAGAAAACATCAGTGATTATTAAAAGAATCTCCAATCCCTCCTTCGATGGCTCCAAAACTCAGGGGTTTCGATGCCATTAAGTGGCCCATATAACTGCGAACTTTGGGCTGAACAGCTTTGGATAAAGTACATCTGTCACAATATTTGCACCACTGTTCAATATCACTACTCATTCCTGGCCAATAACATCTCCGTCTCACTAACTTGGTGGTCCGTTCTACACCCTGGTGGCCATGGTCATTATGTAGACTAGTCAGTACTTCCTCCTGCATGGATGCTGGTAAGAGTACTTGGTGGATATCCTTGCCTCCATCCTGTGGACTGAATCGTCAATACAGTACACTACACCATCTTTCCCCAAAAGCCTGCTCCATTGCCTAACGAACTCTAGCAGTTTAGGGGATGCCTGCTCCCGTTCCCTCCTATCCGGAGGAAGTTGTCTTTTCCAGAAAATGAGAAAGGGCCCAATTACTGGGTCCGAAGCTCGCAAGAGTCATATTGCCCTTTGGACGTACTGAAAGTCAGGTAACGGTCTGTTGTAATGCAGTCATCTTACAGCCATCAGCGGGTTGGGCTTCTTGAATGCTCTGCCTTAACGTAGAGGGCAGACCAGTAAGTGGTGCCAGCTCCCCCACTGACGATACTGTTGCAGTATACTGCCGAGACAGGCAGTCAGCATTTGCATTTGACTTGCCCAGCTTGTATTTAATGTCCAGATCAAAAATGGCCAATTGGGATGCCAATTGCTGCTCCCAAGCTCCAAGCTTGGCTGTCTGAAGATGACTCAGGGGGTTGTTATCAGTATATACTGTGCATCTGTGTGCAGAAAGTCTCTGAACTTTTCTGCCACCGCCCATCTTAGAGCAACAAACTCCAGCTTCATGGAACTATAATTGTCCATATTACGCTCTGCCTTGCGCAGGCTTCGACTGGCATAGGAGATGGGTCTAACTCGTCCATCCTCCTCCTGGGACAAAACTGCACCTAGCCCCTGATGACTAGTATCAATCTCCAGGATAAAAGGCTTCGTAAAATCTGCATAGGCCAAAATGGGGGCAGTGGTTAACTTGTCTTTCAATGTATTAAACTCAGTATTACATGATTCTGTCCAATGTTGTTGAAAGTTTTTTCTCCAGTCCCTCTTGGTGTTTGGCATCACCGCTGCCACTAGGGCATTGAAGGGACCAGCAATTTTAGAAAAACCTTCCACAAAACGACGATAATAATTGGCAAATTCCAAAAATGACTTCAGATCTTGATAGTTTTGGGGCTTTTTCCACCCTGCCACTGCTGCAATCTTTTCAGGGTCCGTAGACACTCCTTCCGAAGACACAATATGGCCTAAGTACTTTACTTTTTCTTGAAAGAGGCAGCACTTACTTGGCTTGAATTTTAAGTTCTCTTTTTGAAGGCGCTGCAGGACCAACTCCAACCTCTGAAGATGCTGCTCAAAAGAACACGAGAAGACAATTATATCATCAAGATACAGGAGCAAAGACTGGAACCTTTGATCTGAAAATATTCTCTCCATCAGCCTTTGAAATGTACTGGGCGCATTACAGAGTCCAAAAGGCATCCTGATAAATTCAAAAAGCCCAAATGGTGTACAGAACGCTGTTTTCTGACGATCAGCTTCCGCTACTGGCACCTAGTTGTACCCACTGGCCAAATCGAGTGTAGAAAACCATTAGGCACCAGACAATACATCCAGAGACTTGTCTATCCTAGGAAGGGGGTAGGCATCCTTTCTAGTTTTAGCATTAAGCTGTCGATAGTCGACACATAGGCAGAGTGATCCGTCTTTCTTTTTCAACAAAACAATGGGTGAGGCATATGAACTACTACACTCCCTGACAATTTGGGATTCTATGAGCTGCTTAATATGGTTTTTCGCAGCCTCATACTGTGAGGGAGGTAAGCGCCTATAGCACTGTCGAACAGGGTAATCATCAAGTAAAGGGATTTGATGTTGAACCAGTGAGGAACACCCTACATCACCCTCATTCTTTGAGAACACCTCTTTATACTTTGAAAGCATGGTCTTCGCTACAATCTCTTGTGATGAGACAGGTTGGACATATCAATAGTTTCACAGATGCTTTCCCAATTGTTTTCCTCTGTGGCCATTTGTGTATGTATTAAAACCACTCTCCCCTGTTGAGTTTCTTCCTCCCTGAACTCTACTACATGTTCAGTCACTGGGAGGACCTCAAACAGGTGCAATGCACCCAGTAAGGCTCTAGCTGGCAGCTAAGCAACACTCGTATTTACATTGGCCACCGGAATATGCAACACCCCAGGTGGCAAATGGCTCCAGTCTGCCTCTCCAGGCTCTAGTAGGGCCACATATGTCTCCTGGGCATTACCTCTGGGGGCCGTTGCAGGCACTAACACTGTGGATCCTGCTGGAATTTGAACAGGGGTTTGGGCTTTCACGTGAACCTTTCCCAACACTCTTACAGCTGGTTGCCTCTCCAGTTGTTTACATTGCAGCAGCACCTCTCTCCAGCCCGTTTCTGAAGGTGTTACAGGGGGAAGAGAAAACAAAGCAGGCCCATGCTGTCCAAGTAACTCTGTATAGCACTGACTGATAATATTCATCCCTACTAGTCCAGGAGTTAAATCATTCAGCTTCTCCAGAGTGGGTCGATCCCTTACCACCAATATTCCACAACAGGGTATAGTTTTGCCCAATACCGTCACATCCAACTCCAAATAGCCAAGGTATGGTATATCCAGTCCATTAGTAGCTTTAAGTTTAAGCCAGCCACAATTTAATGCCTCCATCCCAAGAGGTTCCAAGAATGTATGAAAATAATTCTCTGTTATGGTGTTAACCATTGAGCCTGTTTCCAGCAGACATGAAACATTAATCCCTCCCATACACACTTGGAATACTGGACACTGACCCACTAGACGCTGTACAACTGCAGGGCCAACTGTAAACATGTTATCCGAGCCTTGTGTATCCCCTACTAATGTTTGGCTCTTGACAACAGTAGGAGCTAGTTTTCCATCACCAAATGCAAGGGCTTCTTCCCTTTGAAGTCATTTGGCATAATCGTTCTGCAGTACTGAGCCGCATGACCTAACTTGCCACATCTCCAACATTGTCAGAGAGGTTCTTTAGTGGAATTTTGCTGAGGCTGGACTTTTATTTGGGACTCTTTTGGGGTACCCCCATGTGTAGCTTGAAAAGCTTCAAAACGCTCAATTAGTGCAATTATCCGGATCTGTTGTTGATCAAACATCTCTTTCATCTGGATCTGCTGCTGCTCCAGCAATGCTTTCATCTCTATCCATTCTGCTACTTTTACTGTTAAAACTCTGAGGATTTTGGAGCCAATTGTGTTGATTTACAGTCCATTAATTCAGTATACTGACTCCAGGAGGACCTACCTTCCTGACCCCCATTATCTCCCTCTTTAACCCACCTTATTGCCTCCTCCCGAACCTCCCATAGAGTAATTCTGTTGTTAAGTCTTTCTAACCTCTTGAGTTCTCTACATAATGACACGTCTCTCACATTTTGTATGAATTAGTCCCTCAACACCTGACCATGGTTGGGGACTCCCTCTGGGTCACTAGAAAGGATAGAATCCATCAAAAACATTAACGCATGGGAGAACTCTGTCAGAGACTCACTCTCCTTCTGTTGTCTCTCAAAATACAGATGTTGCAAAGCTACAAAGGGTTGACGATCACCATAAAGCCCCCTCAGAGTTTGAAATATTTGCTCTGGGTTCCCCCTATTCACAATGTGGCCGCAGCTTTACTTCCACCGAGCCTCCCCTCCAAGGTGATCTAACAGAAATTGCACCTTGTCTTTGGTGGACCAATGCTGATCATCGATACAGGACTCTGCCTCTTCAATCCAATCCCCCACACCGAGGTTCCTTCTGGGACTAATCATTTCCATAAAACTTGTGACATTTACGGTCACGGGGAATGAATACTACTCTCTCCACTTGAGGCCTATGTCTAAGTGTATTATCTCTATGAACCCATTCCCTCCGGGTGGCACGGTGGTTGGGCTGGATTCTGGAATATGTAGAATGAGAATTAGATGAGGGAGGCGAACTGGAGGACGACCAGTGACCTCTAGCAGCATCAGGCCTACTAATCGGTTGCCCCGGCCTACTACTCGGTTGCCCGTAGCTACTAATCGTTTGCCCCGGCCCTGGTCTAAATCGCTCATTTTCTGCTACCACCTCCTTCAATTGCTCTCTCAACAATGCCAGTTCCGGTGCCATTTTACCTGCCATGGTCTAATGACAACTTTAGTGGTAAAGGAAAACAGCAAGCAAGCACCAGTAGCAATTTCAACAAAGTTAAACCCCAATAACACAAAATACTACAAAACAAACAACAACTTGTCAGTGTCGGATGATGATACTTGTCCAAGAGGATGTGTCGAATCCACCAAACCGGTCTCCTTATCTTCTAGCGCTGACTGTTGTATACTCTACTAGCACCACCAATGAACATGTCCCATAAACTGCCTCAAGACCACTGTGTACCCTGCTCACAGCGCCAATTGTAACCTGGGGTAGCCAACTGTAGTGTATCCCAAGGTTTGCTTACATAAAAAGGTGGTACATTCACGTAAAGTGAATACAGTAGGCAAGAGGACAGTTCTAGGGCTGTTACAAGCAGTTCTATTGATAAAAGTAATAAAGTTCTTCTTCACGCATGTTCATATTGACCATAAAACCCCTCCCTATCCCTTTAAAGTACAGTCATAGGGAGGACACAAACAGCTAGACAACACAAATACTAACATACAATAGACATCTTAAAACTACATAAACAACAATCAGCACTCAGTCTGAAAAGCAAAACAAGACAATAAATCACACATAAATCACATTCATCATCTAACAAAGAACAACTTTTTACTCAATAAACAAATTATACCTTTAAAAAAGGAATAACCCCCTCCCCTCCATAAGGCATTGGAACACGTGGCAACTTATCTACACACAAGACAGCATTAATGAGGTCAATTTCATGATACAAAAAACCCTAACACCCATTTATCCCCACATCATACCTTCCTTAATCACCACTTCCAGCATAGGTTCTCAGCTTACTACTGCATCTTTTACTTGTCTCTGATTAGACAAGCAATGTTAAGGGGTAGCAATTAGTATATTATACCATCAGATTACATTTTATAAAACCACACAATCACTCTGGCTAACCGTGTGCCTGCTTGCTGTGTGGGCCCAATCAAGAACTACCTACTAAACACTTTCCTCTTATATAGACTTCCTGTGTGCCAATAATGTAGGTTCCTGCCAGGTCCTACGTTTCACCCGCTACACTAGTTTCCACAGCCCAATTCCACCACAGATGGACAGTACGCCTTCTTCCAGTGTCACCTGCACAGTTTCAGGAAATTCTGATGTTGAGTTTCAAAATACGACCCCTACAAAGTCCATGCATAAACTGCTGTGTCTATACATTCAAAAAATCATAAAAAAACAAATCCTAGTTTCCACAGCCCAATTTCACCACAGATAGACAGTACACCTTCTCCCAGTGTCACCTGCACAGTTTCAGGTAATTCTGATGTTGGTTTTTTAAAATAAGAGCCCTGTAAATTTCTTGCATGCAGTGTTGTGTCTATATATTTACCAAATCATAAAAAAACAAATCCAAGTCTCCACAGTCCAATTTCACAACAACTGGACAGTAGACCTTCTCCCAGTGTCACCTGCACAGTTTCAGGAAATTCTAATGTCAAGTTTCAAAATTAGAGCCCAGCAAAGTCCATGAATGCACTGTTGTGTCAATAAATTCAAAAAATCATAAAAAACAAATCCTAGTTTCCACAGCCCAATCTCACCACAGATGGACAGTACAACTTCTCCCAGTGTCATCTGCACAGTTTAAGGAAATTCTGATGTTGGATTTCAAAATAAGAGCCTTGTAAATTTCATGTATACACAGTTGTGTCTACAATCAAAAATCATTAAAAAACTAATCCTGGTATGCACAGTCCAATTTCACCACAGATGGACAGTACACCTTCTCCAAGTGTCCCCTGCACAGTTTCAGGAAATTCTGATGTTGGATTTCAAAAAAAGAGCGCTACAAATTTCATTCATCCACGATTGTGTCTACATTAAAAAAATCACAAAAAAACAAATCCTGGTATGCACAGTCCAATTTCACTACAAATGGACAGTAGACTTTCTCCCAGTGTCAACTGTACAGTTTCAGAAAATTCTGATGTCATGTTTCAAAATAAGAGCCCTGTAAATTCCATGCATGCACTGTTGTGTCAATTAATTAAAAAAATCCTAACAAACAAATCCTTGTTTCCACAGCCCAATTTCACCTCAGATGGACAGTACACCTTCTCCCTGTGTCATCTGCACAGTTTCAGGAAATTCTAATGTTGGGTTTTAAAATATGAGCCCTACAAAATTCATGCATGGACTGTTGTGTCAATTAATTAAAAAAATCATAACAAACAAATCCTTGTTTCCACAGCCCAATTTCACCTCAGATGGACAGTACACCTTCTCCCTGTGTCATCTGCACAGTTTCAGGAAATTCTGATGTTGGGTTTTAAAATATGAGCCCTACAAAATTCATGCATGCACTGTTGTGTCTATACATTCAAAAAATCTCAAAGAACTAAATCCTAGTTTCCAGAGCCCAATTTCACCACAAATCGAGAGTAGACATTAGACCCTTACAAAGTTCATGCATGCAGTGTTGTGTCTATAGATTCCAAAAATCATAAAAAAACAAATTTTAGTTTCCACAGCCTAATCTCACCAGAGGTGGACAGTACACCTTCTCTCAGTGTCACCTGCACAGTTTCAGGATATTCTGATGTTTGGTTTCAAATTAAGAGCCCTGTAATTTTCATGCAAACACTGTTTTGTCTATATTCTCCAAGTCATAAAAAAACAAATCCTAGTTTCCACAGCCCAATCTCACCACAGATGGACAGTACACATTCTCCCAGTGTTACCTGCACAAATTCAGGGAATTCTGATGTTGGGTTTCAAAAAAAGAGCCCTACAAAGTTCATGTATACACTGTGGTGTCTGTACATTCAAAACATCATAAAAAAACGAATTCTAGTTTCCAGAGCCCAATCTCACCAGAGATGGACAGTACACCTTCTCTCAGTGTCACCTGCACAGTTTCAGGTAATTCTGAGGTTGGGTTTCAAAATAAGAGCCTTGCAAATATCTAGCATGCAGTGTTGTGTCTATACAATCCAAAAATCATAAAAAAACAGATCCTAGTTTCCACAGAACAATCTCACCAGAGGTGGAGAGTACACCATCTCCGAGTGTCACCTGCACAGTTTAAGGAAATTCTGATTTTAGGTTTCAAAATAAGAGCCCTGTAAATTTCATGCATGCACGGATGTGTCTACATTAAAAAAATCCTAAAAAAACAAATCCTAGTTACCATAGTCCAGCTTCACCACAAATGGACAGTTGCCCTTCTCCCAGTGTCACCTGCACAGTTTCAGGAAATTCTGATGTCATCTTTCAAAATAAGAGCCCTGCAAATCCATGCATGCACTATTGTGTCTATACATTCAAAAAATCATTAAAAAAAACAAATCCTAGTTTCCACAGCTCAATTTCACCACAGATGGACGGTACACCTTCTCCCAGTGTCATCTGCACATTTTTTTAGGAGAGTTGATGTTTGGTTTCAAAATAGGAGCCCTACAAAGTTCATGCATGCGCTGTTGTGTCTGTACATTCAAAAAATCATGAAAAAACAAATGCTCGTTTCCACAGCCCAATTTATCCACAAACGGACAGTACACCTTCTCCCAGTGTCACCTGCACAGTTTCAGGAAAGTTGATGTTTGGTTTCAAAATAGGAGCCCTACAAAGTTCATGCATGCGCTATTGTGTCTGTACATTCAAAGAATCATGAAAAAACAAATGCTCGTTTCCACAGCCCAACTTCTCCACAAACGGACAGTACACCTTCTCCCAGTGTCACCTGCACAGTTTCAGGAAAGTTGATGTTTGGTTTCAAAATAGGTGCCCTACAAAGTTCATGCATGCGCTGTTGTGTCTGTACATTCAAAAAATCATGAAAAAACAAATGCTCGTTTCCACAGCCCAATATCTCCACAAACGGACAGTACACCTTCTCCCAGTGTCACATACACAGTTTCAGGAAATTCTGATTTGTGTCTCAAAATAAGAGCCCTACAAAGTTCATGCATGCACTGTTTTGTCTATATATTCAACAAATAGTAAAAACAAACCTAGTTTCCACAGCCCAATGTTACTACACATGGACAGTACACATTCTCCCAGTGTCCCCTGCACAGTGTCTGGAAATTCTGATGTTGGGTTTCAAAATAAGAGCCCTGCAAATTCCATGCATGCACTGTTATGTCTATACATTCAACAAATCAATAAAAAACAAATCCTAGTTTCCACAGCTCAATTTCACCACAGATGGACGGTACACCTTCTCCCAGTGTCTTCTGTACATTTTTTAGGAAAGTTGATGTTTGGTTTCAAAATAGGAGCCCTACAAAGTTCATGCATGCGCTGTTGTGTCTGTACATTCAAAAAATCATGAAAAAACAAATGCTCGTTTCCACAGCCCAATATCTCCACAAACAGACAGTACACCTTCTCCCAGTGTCACATACACAGTTTCAGGAAATTCTGATTTGTGTCTCAAAATAAGAGCCCTACAAAGTTCATGCATGCACTGTTTTGTCTATATATTCAACAAATAGTAAAAACAATCCTAGTTTCCACAGCCCAATGTTACTACACATGGACAGTACACATTCTCCCAGTGTCCCCTGCACAGTG
>JACXGM010036236.1:0-11631 GCA_016801145.1 Umbra pygmaea
ACGGGTGTGACTAGCAGAGTGTTTTAGGGATGTTAACGGGTGTGACTAGCAGAGTGTTTTAAGGATGTTAACGGGTGTGACTAGCAGAGCGGGTGCAGTATTTGGAGGAGGAGGTCTGCATTAGATATTTCAGATGGGGGGGTGGGGCCTATAGGGTTTTGTACAAAGCACTGTATTTTGCATCAGGAATATATTGTTTACTTTGAGGGTTAGGGTTAGGGACAGAGTCCAGTGATGTGTGCTGTAAGGAGCATTGGTGGTAAATTCCATGGTTGAAGACCCCTCTACCCACCTACTTGCAAATAACTTCATAATCTAACTTGGGTTAGAATGTCATGGGAATCAGGGTGAGCTATGCAAATTGGGTAAACGATATTTGAGTAGTGGAGAATCAAGATTAGCTGTAAGCTTGGATTTGACAAACTAATTCTCTGAAAAGTCCAAACTAGACCAAGGTCAGCACTGGGACACCAACACTCCTTAAACAGACAGAAAGGATGGATTGGTTTACTGTGTCAGAGGCTTTGGTGAGGGCAATAGAAAGAGCAGCACAATGTTGCTTTACGTTAAGGACGGTGGACCATCATTTAAGACGGTTTAGGGTTGCAGTGACAGAACTAAAACACAGACAGTGGCTTGCTAAAAAAAGTTAGACATTGGCCTGCCAGTTAAGATCACTTTAATCACTCCGTTTCTAATTTCTACAGAATTATACGACAGGTTCAAAAGGTGCAACAAACACTCTGTAAAGATTGGAGCTGCTACCTTAAGGAAGAAACAATCTAGGCCATTTGACCCAGATGTTTTGTAGGGTCCAGTTTAAAGAGCTCTTTCATTAGCCATATCACAATCAAAACAGTTACTGAAGCTGTGTTTAATTAAAATGTTCTTAATAGGGGCATGTTTATTAACAATAAATGAAATGTTTCATATAAGACGGTCCGGACATCTTCAACAGAGGGGAGCAAGCTAATTCTAAAGTATAAAGAGTCCAGATCAGAAAGTAAGACTTAAGCAACTTCATTGAGGCTTCATAAATCTTCTATAACAGATCAAAATGGGTTCTTTAAACCTGCACTATTTAAGTTTTTCAAAAACTACAAAAAACTAGTTAACATTAGGAACTAGCATATTGGATCCAGGGGTTGAAAACTTCTACTTAAATAATACAAAATACAGATGATATTGGAATAGAAAAATCTATATTTCACAATATCTAACTAGCAACAAATGCATATTATGGACTAAATAGAAACGGACAGATAGAAAGAGGGAGAGCCACAGACGGAGGCACATGCAGGGAGACTGACACTCTAAGAGGGGGTTTTCCCCTCAGATGTGACAGTAACCCATTTTTGAAGAGGTCCATACCTGCTTGGTGAAACACTCCAGTGGGACATGCTGCCAGGACAAACAGTGGAGCAAACACAGTAGTAAATCCAGTTAATTTATTAAATCTCCTCTACTTCATTCTAATCTAACTTGATAATTGCTTTCTATTTTGCACCGCCACCTTGTAAAAAACACTGTTGACCATTAACTGGTTGTTACTTTGTTTTTGTTTAATGTGCACGTCTCTAGCTTTGGCAATGTAAACATTTGGTTCCCATGCGAATATAGAGAGACAGACAGAGAGAACTCAGTGGTGCATTAAACTATCCACCCGGGCAGTGTTTTCCTAGCCCAGTCCCTCTGACATGCCTTCACAGATTGTCTCACACCACTACTCGTGCCTCCATCCACTCTGTACTACACCAGATGGATAGGCTGCTGGGTAGTAGCTTTTTCCAGGGCCAGTCACTGCCATCTCAAGGGATAATATCTATATTTCATTTAATTCAAATTGATTCATTGGCATGACATATAAAATGTACATGTTGCCAAAGCGTACTCTGAGAATAATTAATTTAATTAACAAATCAACATTATAAAAAAATATATATTTTATATAGCTAAACTACCGGTCAGAAGTATTACAACACCCAGTAATTTACTTGTGTTTTGATAAAAATCTTCATTCAACAAAGTGGGATTAAGCTGATCAGATATTATAGTCACAACATCATTCATTATGGATGATCTAAAGGTTTAATCATTAGGACACAGACTTAATGGCTGCTGGAATTTTGACTTTGCCAATGTAGGTAAATAATTTTAAAATAATATTAGAAATCAATCAATTTCAACAGTGATAGAAATTTGCAACATTGTTAATGTCTTGGATATATATATATATTTTTTAAATGAATTGTGTGTGACACACACATTATCTCTCATCTGTGATTTGATTAGCAAAACAGTGAATTGTTAATGTCTCATGTGAAGCTGAGTGAGCACATGTATGTGTGGTAACGCTTCATTCGGGAACACAGTTTTTCACACCGTTCAAAAAAGGAGCCACGGTGTAAGATGACGTTGTAACAAATACATGTTTATTTTTAGGCCTCTGATGTCATCAGTCACAAAATAGGCATCTGGTAGGCACCATGCCTACTTTATATGTCTCTTTAATGACGTGCTGTCTGTGAAGTTGTCAATGGGGTGTGAAAACCTTAATCTTTCTTAAAATGCATTTTATACAGTACAGAGATAAATGGTTTGACAATCATTAACATCGATTGACACTTCTCTCTCTTTCCCTGTCTCTCTCTATCCACATCTGTCTCACAACGTGTGATTGTCGTGTGTTGTTTGAGTTGTCGTCCCGACTCTAAAACAACATTTTCACTCTCTTAACCTGAGCTCCACACTCACCTTGGGAGCCAAGCCAACCATTGGCGTGACAACCTCAGTCTCCACGTGGTCCCTCTAACAGCAGGGCAGAGGTATCCATGGAGATTTGCAGGTTGGGAGTGTGTGGTTGATGAGACTAGGATTAGACGAGAAAGAGCAGATTCCCAAGGGCATGGTGATGAACTCTGCTCACCCACATCCCACCAGGTCATCACTGTCCACCTGGGTTTGCTGCTGATTTGGATTCCGTCTACAGGCCCCCCACAGCCCCCACCCCCACTGACCCACTGTCCTTTTAAACTACAGTATATATTGATGAACAATATAGTTGTAAAAAAATATTTAAATAATCTCCTGCCAAAAGAGGACTAGCTATTCGTTTGACTTTGGTTCCACTCTTTTTGATGCTGTGCACGTCGTTTTAGGATGGTGTCGTTTTAGGATGCTTTGTGACAGAGTTTTACAGGCGGTCAGGATCCTTGATCAATAAATAGGACGATTAACAGTTCTAAAAGTACTTGCAGACTGTCATAAATGTATGTCACAAGGCTTTGTCCCTGCAAGCTACTGGTCTAATGAACACATATCATCCCACACCTGAATAGCAGTTACTGACCTCACACTAACTGACACTTCATTTCCAGCAACATTGAGGTCACTTTCTATGTTTCCGTCTGTCTGCCTCACTGTCTGTCTGTATTGTGCGTGGCTGGTGCGATTCCATTATGTGACAAAATAATTTTCGAAAATGCCAAGTAGGTTACATTTGAGAGAGGATTGTGACTATTTAGAAGCTACACAAAAACTGAGTAGCTGGTGATGTATATTTCTTTAAAACTAGGAAAGCTGAAAACTCCTGAACTGAAGACTGGAACAGAGTAACTGAAGCTGAAATACTTTCAAACTGCAATAGTGACAACTGTTTACTCTCTGTGCTTCACTATTTATTTCATAATGCCCACATTGATTTCGGGCTCAAGCGCTAGACACCTTCAGATTAATATTCTCTTAATTAAATAATATTTTACATTTTGTTTTTTATTGGAAGGTAAAAACATTGATATGGATAACTATTGTCATTGAGGTGTCCCTGGAATATTAGAAAGTTATTAAGGTCCCTAAGACGCCCCCTGTTTGTCAATGGAATGATAGCAAGTCAGACAACGGTCATCAACAATTCAAAATATGATGAATTAGAGTGTATTTTGGAAATGTTAACGCAGAGGAAATATAACCGTCCAAACCTTTGACAACCCGGCTCTATTGCCTATTTTGTATATTTGTGTATTTAACAAGTTGTGAGAACTGACAGTAGAATGTAGTGGTTTTTCTACGGTGGTCAAGTCTTTACTACCTTGATCCCGAAGGGGATAGCTTCTGTTCAGTCCAGGGTGTGTGGCAGGATATCAGCCTAGCAGCCTTGCCCTTTGAACGGCAGTGCTGTCAGTCTAACACTGCTTCTGCCATGTTTAACAAGTAGCATTTTACCAGAAACCTGCTGCTACTGTGGGAGATTGTTCCTTGTAGTGATAAATTAACAGAACAATAACCAATAAGTTAAAGAAATGCAATGTAGCACAAAAGAAGAGTCTACAGTCTTTACATGGAGTGTGTGACAAGGGTCAGCTAGATCTCTTTTTCTTAGAATGTATAGAAATGATTGTTAAATATTACTCTGTACTGTTTGGTCTTTCGTTAAAGCTATGGACCTCATAAAACATGATGCAGCAAAGATTGAAGTTATACAACCAATTGAAAATGATTTAAGGAGTTACGAAGTGACTGGTCCACTGTAAAATCTTGGAGACAAAAGGGACTGAGTTTGTTGACTTAAGTTAGGATGCTTTGAAGCTCACCACATGGTGGACCACTGTGTTTAAAATGCTAATGGTATTTGGGGAGGAAAAAACAAGGGACCTATTTTATTGACTATTGCTGTTCCTGTGGTTTAGAAATGCATCTTTTCTCAACCATTCATTGGTGGGATTGAATTCAAAATGGTACGGAACTGACCAATTGTTATCAGTATCAAGTTCTGTTCAATGATGTCATGATGACTATATATTTTTGGGAAATCCTTGTGGGAGTACTTCTCTCTAGGCTAAAGATGGGAAGTCCGACTTTTAAACATTAAAGTCTTATTGCTCTAATTATCATATCTCCAGGGCTCTGATTGCAATTATTTAATTACTAAATGCATAAAAAATATACAACACTACCACGTTCAATAGTACACTTACCGAGATGTCTGTTTGCAGCCTGTTTAACAAACTATTTTGTATAAGTTGTCTTCATGATCTTTTGACATTGGGCAGCATTCTCCAGTATACAGTACTTTAGCAGCACACCTTCCACACACCTTGAAAGTGCGATTTTAGTAGGGACCGGGAAGAGAGGCGGATGGCACAGATGGCTCTTGGGTAATTGGGGGCGGACAACAGAGCTAGAAAGCGTGTCCTTGACCTTCAAAGTGCTGATTAGACTCAGACCGACGGGGAAGACAGTGGATCTATCTACACATCCCTGGGCCCTGCCATCTCCCTGTAGGCCCCTCTCAGCTGTCGTCCAACCCAACTGACGGTGACGTGCAGGTACCCAGAGGTATGAAGCAATGATTAGAATAATCCTCCTAACGAGGATATGAGCTTCGTACCTTTCAGTGCTCCATCGCTACGACATACAATACAGTAGTATGAAACGAGCACGCGTCTCTCGTCCGTCCTGTGTCCTCTGTCTACTTAGCGTTGCTTATTCATCCTATTCAGCCGTAGATCAGTGCCATGTTTCCTGCCTCTCGACACGCTAGTGGCTGTCCAGGATATGGAGATGAGCTGGAGGAATGGATGAGTCATGCCCAGTGCTTTCTACCTCTGTCTCCTAACGCTGTGGCTGCTACGGGCTAATGGAACCTGGAACGTTGGGAAGTGTTTTACTGAGTGCTGTCTACCGCTGTGCTAAGAGATGTCTGTATGTTTCTCTCTCACTCTGCATCTGTGAGTGTGCAGCCGTGTGTAGGAGTCAAGGTGTAGTGAGATGGTGTTAGATGACGTCTAGCATTCACAGTTTAGTTAGACGGTGTACTGTACGTCTGTTAGATGATGTCTAGCAGTCACAGTTTAGTGGTGTTGTCAGTATGTTAGATAATGAGTCACAGTTTAGTTAGATGTTGTTAGTCTGTTGGATAATGTAGGGGTCACAGTTAAGTGAGGTAGTGTTAGTCTGTTGGATAATGTAGGGGCCACAGTTTAGTGAGGTAGTGTTAGTCTGTTGGATAATGTAGGGGCCACAGTTTAGTGAGGTAGTGTTAGTCTGTTGGATAATGTAGGGGCCACAGTTTAGTGAGGTAGTGTTAGTCTGTTGGATAATGTAGGGGTCACAGTTTAGTGAGGTAGTGTTAGTCTGTTGGATAATGTAGGGGCCACAGTTTAGTGAGGTAGTGTTAGTCTGTTGGATAATGTAGGGGCCACAGTTTAGTGAGGTAGTGTTAGTCTGTTGGATAATGTAGGGGTCACAGTTAAGTGAGGTAGTGTTAGTCTGTTGGATAATGTAGGGGCCACAGTTTAGTGAAGTAGTGTTAGTCTGTTGGATAATGTAGGGGTCACAGTTAAGTGAGGTAGTGTTAGTCTGTTGGATAATGTAGGGGCCACAGTTTAGTGAGGTAGTGTTAGTCTGTTGGATAATGTAGGGGTCACAGTTAAGTGAGGTAGTGTTAGTCTGTTGGATAATGTAGGGGCCACAGTTTAGTGAGGTAGTGTTAGTATGTTAGATAATATAGAGGTCACAGTTTAGTTAGATGATGTCTCTCTGTTGATTAAGTTTTGAAGACAGAATAGAGCTCCTTCCTGGTGTAATTGTACCAGCAGAGATGTACCTGGGTAGAGCCACCACAATGAGCCACCTCAGTCCCTGGATGGATGGACAGAAGGATGTATTGATCGATGGGTGAATAAATGGGATGATGGATGTAGTGATGGATGGATGGATGGGTGAATAGATTGATGGACAGACACAGTGCTACTGTGGACAGAACGGCCTCCTTATCAGCTAAAGAACAGACAGAATGATCAATACAATCTTTAGGTAAAACAGACGTAACCCTGCAGTCTCTGCTGCCCTCCCTTTAATATCCTAAACCTATTGCACATCTGTAACCTGCTAATTACATAAGCTCTGTCACACAGAACCCCCTCTCATTTCGATACCCTGCGCTCACTCACTAGCTTACCCGCTCACTCATTTATATACAAAACCTACGCTCACCGGCCACTTCATTAGTTACCCCTTTCGAGTACCTGGCTTAATTCTTTGTTGCACATATTCTACAAGGTGCTGGAAACATTCCTCAGAGGTTTTGGTCCATATTGTCATCATTGCGTCACGTGTGTTACTGCAGATTTGTCCGCTGCACATCCATGATGCAAATCTCGCGTTCCACCACATCCCAAAGGTAAAATATGGATACACTGTGGTCATATAGGGATATACATGGTCAGAAACAATACTCAGGTAGGCTTTGGCATTGAAACGATGCTCAGTTGGTAATAAGGGGCAAAAAGTGTGCCAAGAAAATATCCCTTACACCACTACAACACCACCAACAACCTGAACTGTTGAAGGCAGGATGGATCCATACTTTCATGTTGTTTACGCCTAACATCTAAATGTCACTGCAAAAACCGAGACTCATCAGACCAAGCAACATTTTTCCAGTCTTCTATGGTTAGTAAATTGTAGCCTCAGTTCCCTGTTCTTAGCTGACAGGAGCGGCACCCGGTGTGGTCTTGTGCTGCTGTAGCCCATCTGCTTTAAGGTTCAACGTGTTGTGCATTCAGACTCAGAGATGCTTTTCTGCAGACCTTGGTTGTAACAAGTGGTTATATGTGTTACCTATCTGTTGCCTTTCTATCTCCTCGAACCAGCCTGGCCATTCATATCTGACCTCTGCCATCAACAAGGCATTTAAGCTCAGAGAACTGCCACTCACTGGACCATTCTCTGTAAACCCTACAGATGGCTGTGCGGGAAAGTCCCAGTAGATCAGCACTTTCTGAAATACTCAAATTAGCCCATCTGGCACAAACAACCATGCCACGTTCAAAGTCACTTAGAGTAGATCACCTTTCCCATCCTGATGCTTGGTTTGAACATCAGCAGATTGTCTTGACCATGTCTACATGCTTAAATTCATTAAAAGATGGGACAGGAAAGTCTGCATGAATTCATGTTTTCCTACATACACGCCCGCACACACACATGCACGCACACAAACTCTGCCTGTGATTGGATGATCATTACCCAGACACTACTAGCCTCCTGGAGCTAGATGACAGGGAGTGATGTCACCGCATGCAGGAGCCATGGCCGGGCCAGCAGTCTCTCTTCAACGTGTTTTTTTTTCATTAACACACTGGCTGATGGGCCTTCAGAGTCATTGTGTGTGTGTGTGTGTGTGTGTGTACAATGCACATTGTAAAGATGTTTTAGTGCTATCATGTAGGATCTATATATTATACTCGATGACATGCACTCTTCTCTGTCTTATTTCTGATGTGTAGATAGGAAATATTCTACAGTATACAGACTGCTGTCTTATGGTCTGGTGTAAATAGTATAGACTGAATGCAACTCTGTATGCAGCTCATATCTCTGAATCATTAACATGAACTTTACATCCTAAATTGCCTGAAGGCATGTACTCATACAGGCTATTGATATTTAAATGTCAAAATAACACTGCATAGAACACAGGGGTGCTATGCTTCACACTCTACAGGGCTGTCTTTATCACGGTATAGAACCACACATGGTCTGTCTATATGATGGTATAGAACCACACATGGTCTGTCTATATGATGGTATACAACCACACATGGTCTGTCTATATGATGGTATAGAACCACACATGGTCTGTCTATATGATGGTATAGAACCACACATGGTCTGTCTATATGATGGTATAGAACCACACATGGGTTGTCTATATGATGGTATAGAACCACACATGCTGTCTATATCACGCTATAACACCACACTTGGGCTGTCTAAATGACGGTATAGAACCACATGTCTCAAACTTTTAGGACAATGATTTTCATGCATGATGTCAAATAGAGCCAAAAAATACAAAAATGTATGTTTAATTCTTAGTATATTATTGTAGAATAGGTCTTGAGAACCAGTATGACAATGTTAGGGGGACATTGCATATAGGTCAAATAAAAAACTCCTACCTCATTGCAGAAATGCTGTATTGTAATTTTTCCTTCCTACTTCCTGTCTTTAAGGTTTTTAGAAGAAAAAAATAGAGACGGCAAGAAGTACCCAAATTTGAGACTTGATATCTCTGGCTGTGATGAACCCATATGTACATGTACGATTCGGGAGATATGAAGTTAGGCGCAGGTGGTGCCCTAGAAGCGCCCCTGTGTCTACCAACAGTCCATGTAACTGTTCTCTTTGCTGTCATGCTGACTGTAGTCCACTAAACATCATAGCAGGCCCGCTATAAATACCACATTCATGTACTACAA
Organism: Umbra pygmaea; assembly: GCA_016801145.1. Taxonomy (NCBI): domain Eukaryota; kingdom Metazoa; phylum Chordata; class Actinopteri; order Esociformes; family Umbridae; genus Umbra; species Umbra pygmaea. The sequence continues at coordinate 9,264 of JACXGM010036236.1, forward strand.
CCAATATATTTGGTAATGCATGGATGTCCTAATACACTATGGGCACACTGACAAACACACATATTAATGCACATGAACACTTACACCCACCTGAACCCTCCATCAGGATTATTACATCATCACCATTATCATTTGTAACGGTCACTGTGATGACCACCCTGTAAACCCCCGGTCACTTAAACGCTGTGTTTGTCTCCCTCCGGTGGCCATCTGTGGAACTTCTCAGGGTTATCCCGCTACACCTTCCCCACACACTCAGAAACAGACTGAAAAGGGTAGTGAGACGAACAGAGAGAAACAGAGCCATTTAGAGAGAAAAAAGAGAGAACGTTGCGTGACAACCAGTATTCCTTGAACAACATAGCGACTTCACCAAAGAGGTCAAATTAGCTCACATTTCCTCACGCGTTGTGGTTTCTGGTTCATGCACTTCGGTCCATCTCGTCTGTATGAAGTGGGCACCCTGTTCTCGGCCCGTTCCTGACCTGCAACAACTAAACCAGTTAGGCACAAAGAGTTTAGCGAGCTCAGCAGTCTGTCTCCCTCAGATGACAGTAAAGCATGGGGACGGATCAGAACGCTGAACCCACCCCTGTGATGTCTCTGAGCTGACAGGACTTATCCAGAGGCATTCTGGGAGGCCGCCAATGCGGATGACGTGCAACAGTATCCAACCTCTGTGAAAGACACGCCTCCAGAGATGCCAGAGTGCATTGTGGTGCTGAAACATACAGGAATCATCCCTTGCCTGTCATAAAAGACTGTATTGAGAGAGAGGGAGAGAGGGAGAGGGAGAGGGAGAGAAGAGAGAGAGGGAGAGAGGGAGCGAGGGAGGAAGAGATGCAACCAAACAATGGTAACCAGAAGATGTTCTTTGTGCCTGAATATCTGGTTTAAGGTACATTTGTTGGTGGCTGGGGCATATCACATGACAGAACTGTTTCTGGAACTGTCAGGCATGCCCACACTGCAACGATATGTACCCAATATGAACCCAAAGTAGGCTGCATGTCCACTAGGCCTCCAGTGGGTTGGCCCAGGGTGGACACTCCATATCTGGTGAGGGCATTCCTCACTTTGTCTATAATAGGTGCCTTCATCCAGACGGGCTCATTATATATCTTACATCAGACTCAGTAGGGGGCCCTAGGTGGGCTAACATATTGAAGCAGTGCGTCTGTTTGTTCTGCTCCTTAATGCTCCATGACATTGGGTGGAACCGTTCCCTGAAGTATTGCAGACTTAACGGTGTTAGTGGTGTGCACGTGTTGAGCTGTTCCTTCACAGGTACTGTATGTGACCACGTTTTCACTGGCCATTTTAGAGATGTGGCAAGTCAATGTAACTGACACTGTCCATCTTGTTTCTTAAAAATCTGTAAAAGCTGAATATGTTTTACATATGTTTGCAGACTTTTTTGGGAAATAATGAATAAGGGAGTAACAGAACAAAATGTGGAAAAAGTGAAGGACTGTGAATACTTTCCAGATGCACTGTATTGTAGAAAATATGATGCTAGACTGGAGAAGCAATGCATCGTGTGCTGCCTTTTGGGCTGTGGGTGTGTCCTCCGAATACATGTCCTGTGTCCCGGTGTCATACATGGCCTTGTCATTTTATGATAAAAAAGAGGTTGATAATACATGCAACAGAACATTAATTCTTGTAGTGGGGGTTTAGTAGAAACACGGCATCACAGTTTGTTTGCTTTTGAATCTTCTAATAACCAACCTATTTAGGTTTGACTTAGTATAATTAGTATCTCATTATATTTTTGATGACATTCTTCAATTTGGGAGGGTATATATAAATATATATACATACAGGTCCTTTTCAAGAAATTAGCATATTGTGATAAAGTTCATTATTTTCCATAATGTAATGATAAAAATTAAACTTTCAAATATTATAGATTCATTGCACACCAACTGAAATATTTCAGATCAAAGAATTTGCATATTTCATCTGACCAATAAAAGAAGTGTTTGTAATACAAAAAAAAGAAAAAGTCAACCTTCAAATCATTATGTTCAGTTATGCACTCAATACTTGGTCGGGAATCCTTTTGCAGGAATGACTGCTTCAATGCAGTTTGTGACGAAAAGAGAGCTGAGCCAGAAGGCAAAGCTCTCAATCTACCGGGCAATTTTTGTTCCTACCCTCACCTACGGTCATGAAGGCTGGGTCATGACCGAAAGAACGAGATCCAGGGTACAAGCGGCCGAAATGGGTTTCCTCAGGAGGGTGGCGGGCGTCTCCCTTAGAGATAGGGTGAGAAGCTCAGTCATCCGTGAGGATCTCAGAGTAGAGCCGCTGCTCCTTTGCGTCAAAAGGAGCCAGTTGAGGTGGTTTGGGCATCTGGTAAGGA
>JACXGM010036238.1:0-11450 GCA_016801145.1 Umbra pygmaea
CCCTAGGGGCAACTACAGGGGACCTAGGGGCAGAACCTTGTGCCCTCGGGGCAGACACAAAACCACTAGGGACATTAACAGAAGCCCTAGTGGCATACACAAAGGGCTCAGGGGAACTGGCCTGAAAGCCAGCTGGGGTGTGTACCTTAACCTGGGAACTGGGAAGGCTACGTGAGTGAACCTGTGGTGTGGAAGGGGCGACGGCCAGCTGGGGTAGCGGGGAGGGTGGTGGTGTGAAGCCATTCTCCGGGAACGGGACTAGGCGCATGCCTTCCTGCTGGGCTTCTCTCAGACACCGTCGGAGGTGCACACCAAACAAGGGCTCCTCCTCATCCTTCCTCCGAAAACGCTGTGTGCCCAGCCAAGCCTCTAGGAACCGTCGATTCCAAACTTCCCTCTCCAGTTCACCACTGTTCCTTCGCTGTCTCGTGTTTGTAGGTCGTTCAATCTGTCACGTTCCATAGGTAGAGACAGATGCGAAGGTACAATGATCCAATATGCTTTATTTAATAACCAAAAGAAAACTGCCACGTGGGGCTTTAAGTAAAAACCAAAGGGACACAAACAGGAACGCGTACAGGAAACATTGAACGACAAGATAAAGACCAAACACTAAACCTAAATACATATACTAACGATGACAATGTAAGACACCTGGACTTGGAAATTAACTACACCGTGATCTATTGGTTAACAAGAAACATGTGACAAGACATGGGAGTGAAATGTGGGAAAATGCAATACACAACAGGGGCACAAGAGGGAGGCATCTACCACACATTGGGGAGGAACCTGAACACCAACACACACAGGGCAATAACAATGAGGACACATGAGGAAGAAATCTAACAACAAAACCACCGTGTAAACACTGAAAGCAACAAGGGAGACAAAACCACAAAAGACACTAAACCAAAATATAGTCCATAACCAGCCCACTAGGGCTGGACGTTACAGAGGAGATGGATGAGAGAGAGAGACACATGGAGACAAAAGAGGATTGAGGGACTGAGACAGTAGACATTGTGCTAGAATTTGTTCAGGAGGGAGGTGCTAACAGTGGCCAGGAAGAGAAGACAGAAGAAAATCGAGGGAGTGAGATGGTAGACATTGAGCCTGTTCAGGAGGGAGGGGTTGAAAGTGGCCAGGAAGGGGATGCCAACACACCACAAAGAGGAAGAAAATGACATGTTGAAAATTGGAAATGAAACCAACGTAAAAGTTTAAGAAATTCTGGCCAAAGCTACATTAATTTACATGACATCCATGTTCCAGGAAGGAAGGTGAGGGAGAAGAACTGTGCCTGTTGTCATTACAAAAGTAATCAGAACTTCCCAGAGCCATTGAGGGAAGGTATATTTGAACATTATTTGGAGATGGGAGATGCAGCAAGGCAGAAAGACTTCATTGTCAATCACGTTATCAAAAGAGGAATAAAAACAGTGAAAACAACCCATGAATTGCCAATCAGAAGTGTGTTTAGCAAGTTCAGTGACTTTTATTACAGTCTGTACGGTTCAACAGATGCCCAGAATGGAAAAGTGAAATGAGAAATAGAAACAAATATTAATGAATAAGTTAAATGAAAATGAATTACTTATTCAAGTGTTATTCAAGTGTTAATTATTCAATCAATTCCCCTTTTGACCAATTATTTTCTGCATTGTTCAGCAGATACGCCCAATATGTCCATAGAAGACTTTGGAAAATGTTTGGTGCCAAAAAGGCGTATCTGATGTTTTTGCCATATTTTTTTTGTTTTAAAACGTTTTAGAACATGTTCATTGTGTTTATATGCCATATGTTTATTACTTAAATACTCATTAATGTAAGTATGCTTGTGGTTGCAATGTTTCTGGTTTAAGGTGATTCAAGTGTGGTCAAAATTTTGTTTTGTCACTCCTGTAAAGTTCGTCAAAAGCCACTTACGCCCCTCTGGCTCCAGGCCCTCGATATACTCATTATGAAAATGTTTACTGAGGTAATAAATCAAGTATATTATGTCTCTCATTCTCATAAACTATTACAGAAACCAAGCTCTTTTGCAACCAGATGTATCGCCCCCAGCTGGAATTCAGATAGAATGCAGGTTTAAGGCACTTCCTCATTTCCTTCAATTTGCCAAACCGGATGTTCACCCTGTGGTAACACCTCTAGTGAGCAACTAGCTGGCATATGCAAGCACATACTGCCTCACCTTTACCAATCCAGTTCTATGAATCAAATTATTCCATAATTCACACACAAACACCCATTAATGTTTCCTTCCTGTCTGTCTTTCTCCTGTCCTGTCCTCCTCGGCTCTCCAGGGGTTGCCGCTCTCTCTCTTCGCTCTCCTCTTTCTGTGAGGAAAATGGTGCAAACAGTATAGGTCAACTTGTCAAAAACCGTGAAAAATCTTAACTCAAGTTTCTTCCCCAAATGTTTTTTTTACTCTTCTTTCTAATCTTTCTACTTTATACTAAAAGATTCTGCACTTATGTATTTAGCACTTTATTATTCAAGGCCACTAGGCACTTTGTTTGATGATTGAATGGAAGTAGACACATTACAAGATGCTGTAAGTATTCTGGTATAATATTGGTTGCTTACAAATCACAATTGCTGGTGTATGACCTGTCCAAATATTGACAAATGTACTACATGTAATCGCTTTGGATAAAAGTGTCTGCCAAATGCCCTAAATGTAAATTTCAAATGTAAAAGAAAGCAGCTTGTTTTTTTGTTTTTTTGAAAATACTATATTTCATTTAACCTAAAAACTTTATGACAGCCACATCCCGCTTGAGCACCTCACGCCAATACTGTTTCTCTCCATCTATCTGCTGCACTAGTTTAGCATTCACAGTCCCGCTCCCAGTGACAATGCTAACATTCAATTACAATGCTCTGTTCTTTTCTCATGCTCGCGCACACGTTCAGGGTGTTTCCAGTCAGAAAAAACACTAACAAATTTATTTTTCTTGTTCGGAAAAAGCATACAGGCAAAGCAATAAATATTACCTGTAGATGGTGAATAGGTGATCCAGTTTCTGGAAACATTTTCCCTGTTTGTCAGTTGACAGCACAGCTGATCATTAAGGGAGCGCACCTTACCATCCAAACCCCCATCAAGAGTTGAGGCTAGATATTTGCTCTTTCTATTATGAAAGGCAGCAGGTCCACGACCGATAAGAACAGCATGTGCATCCTCGTCGATTGCCTCCCACAATGTCGGGTCAGACACCTGATTAAACCACTGCTCGCTGCTGCTGCTACCGGTACAGCTAGCAGGTTGTGCTGCGCTGCTAACACTAGACTCCTCGGGTCCCTGGTTAGCTTGCTCGTCATGATCTACCACACATTCCTCACCTTGATTCTTCTACTGGGCCTGGCTACTTCTGAAGAATGTTTTGATAGATGGAACCTGTCTTAATAAAGACACCTCCCTCTCCTATTCTCTTTTTAGTTTGCGTTCAGTACAACCGCTTCTCTCACTAATTTTCTTGACTTACAACAACAGATCCCACAGTCCGCTCAATTCAGCGCGGGGTTATTTGAAGGCTGAGCAGGGATGGGTTGTTACGTCAGTGCTTTCCATACCTGCGCTTGACCAATTATATAATTCTATTTAAATGAATACAAATATCAGCATGCCTTTTCTCTGGTTATACATGTTGTCATTATCTGAAATGTAGATTTCTTTTCCTTTGCTTGGGCCCCCAGTACGCATGGGCCCCTGGGCCCGTGCCCATAATGCCCATTGGGTAATCCGGGCTTGCTCTTATCCAGAGCAACTTACAGTACAGGGAGATATCCCCTTCACTACCCAGATGTCATGCTCAGTCTCAGGCTTCATTGTTAAAAGCATTCCTCCATCACACAACAACTGTGAAAATTCATCAACTGCTTTTCAACTGCTCAGTCCTGACAAAATCCTGCAAATACTAATTTCTGGCCACTCAATATCCAGCACCTTACGAATAAAAGTATAGTTCAAGTTTATTTTTGGAAGTATACGTATTTATATACTAAGTAAACTAAATTGGCCGCTTTTTAGTTTATTTAGTATACTCTATTTAGTACACTTTAGTTTATTATTTAGTACACTTTAGTTCATTTTAAGTATACCTTTGAATACTTTAAACTAACCTGTGTACTGCCCTTTAAGTTTATGAAGTAGACTTTTCTACTTATGGATTTATTTACATGATCACTGGCATACATATATTTACTTTACAGTTACTATTTAGTTGTTTATTTTAGTATATGGGGAGAAAAAAGCAGTCAATTGCAGATTTATGGGATGAGTGGCTATGATCATATGGGGGCCATATTGGAGATGTTGCTAGGAAACAAGGGGTTAAGACTCCTGCTCCAATGATAAAAGGCATGGGATCTTTACTGACCAGAATCATCTTCTTCAGATGTTGGCACGGTACTCAGGACGATGTCATTCATACATTCACAACATTAAGATTGAACTTCAGTTCTAAAGGGAAGACTGCCCCCTATTGGCCTTATGACATCACCTCCAGAATCTGGTCCAAAAACACAGAAATATTGCAGAATTTGTCAGTTGCCTCACTTTACTTCTGAGTCCATATGCTATATTATATAGCCTATATGAATTATTATATATGACCTGGCTTCAACAGAAAAAAGGTAAATTAAAAAATTAGGCCAAACCCCTTCCAATATTTCTCATTGGTTGCCTTCTGTCTCCAGTTTTCGTGATACAACCACATAATCAGGGACAAAAGCAAAGAAAAAACTTGAACAACGCATATCATTATTTCACATATTTAAGCCACTGCTCACAGAGTCTACAATCCTGACGCTGCCCATAGGAGAAAGGTCTAAAGTTTAAATTCTCAGCCCAAATTTAAGCAAATTTAAGCAAGTGAATTGAGTACGGACTCCATATATGTATAAATAGTGTTTCATGTATGTGGGTAGTTTTGGTTTCTTGTTCAGTGCACTGCATGTAGTTTTGACTTTTGTAAGGTCCCTTTAAATTCATGTGTAAGACATTCAGCCGTGTTCAATTAGCTAGTTAGTTCATTGCATATAAGCTGGCCAAACTAGGAAGAGGTGTCAGTCATTGATAATCTGAATCACTGTGTGTAAGGCTGTCCGGGAGCTACACTTGTAAGTTGTGAAAAGTGAGTCGCTGAAGTTTGGAAGTTTATGCGTACACTCTGTACTTATGTGTTAGTTGTCAGTATCAGTGCCACTGTAAGTGCACGTTAAGCTACAGTATATAAGTATATCCGTTGTGCACTCGCTTCAGTGGTACCCTGCAACTGTATAATATGTATGTTTCCCGGATTGTCATATTAAATACAAGCAACTAACATCTACCTGCCTTTGGTCTCCCTCCTCTACACCAAACATCGTGACACCGAACCTGAAAAAGACTGATGGCCTGGCCCGGCCCGGTCCGGGCCTTAACTAATTAGTTTGGCCAGCCGGGCTTCGGACATTGATTGTGTTTTCAGCAAATTCATCATAGGCAACATTAATTGCCCGGTGCTCATCAAGGGATTCTTATCAGTTCACCATTGTCTTGAGAGTGCTGAAAGATTTATAGTGGTACAAAAGTTTATCACAATGCCGTCCACTTTTTTTACTAGTGTACACTAGAATAGCAATGGCTGTGATCTCTATGCTCTGGTAAACGGGCCCTCGCTAATAAGATATATGACAGTGGTTCCCAAACCTCTTCTCGGGGACCCCCAGACAGGCCATGTTTTTGTTTTAACCCTGAAATGGCACACCTGATTCAAATAGTCAAAGGTGTAATGTGTAGTTGACTAATTTAATCAGTTGTGCCATTTCAAGGTGAAAATAAAAACATGGCCTGTCTGAGGGTCCACGAGGAGAGGTTTGGGAACCACTGATATATGATATGCATGATTCTTTAAAACTGCACTATGTACTAAACTTTTTCGAAAACAAAAAAATACAACACTTGTGTTTTAGGACTAGTAAACGTTAGGAACTACAATATTGGGTTCAGGGATTGAAACAATCAACATAAATAATACAACATACAGACAATAGTAGAATGGCAAAATCGACTTTTCACAATATCTAACTACACAAATGCATATTATGGACAAAATAATAATGTATTTTTGGAAATGGTTTTGGTTATATTGTCCTTGTATTATTCCTATGTCCAGTAAATGTACTTTAATTAATTTAGTTTGGTCTTTGAACATGCATGAAAAACAGTAAAAAAAAGTTATTTGGCTTTTTACAAATAATCTTTAAAATACAGTTTCCTGAAAAAGGAACATTTGTTTTTTTTCCTGAGTTTACATAATAAAATGGTCATAGAAAAACGTTTTACTACAGTATAATAGCCCAGCTATCATAGTATGTATTCCTCAGTTTCAAAATAACATCTTGGGCCTCATTTATAAACGTGGCGTACGCACAAAAGAATGCGTACGCCGCTCTCTACGCAATAATTGGGATTTATAAAATGCTAACTTGACGGGAAAATGTGCGGTCCTTCACGGAAACTCTGACCCATGCGTACGCACAAAAACGGGTGAAATGAAAAATGGCGACACCGCCGGCAGATGTGTGAAACACGTGAAGCTGTCTGAAACTGCAGAACGTTGTGTAGCTAAACGAAATCGAAATACTGCCTCTCATTAATAATATGAACATTTCACAAAGCCATTCTTACAATCAACAGCCTGTGGTAGAATACGAATTAAATAAACAAGATTGTAGCCAACTTAAATGCAAACGAAGACATTTGCAAAAAGAACACTCAAACATGTTCTGTAATTATATTGCCATGTTATGTAATTCATCCTCATAAAAAATACGGTAAACAAAATAATGTTTAAAACATATCCTTGTCGATGCGTCCGTCTGGTGGAGCAGACATGCATTAGATTAGATACATGTCTTCATTGACCAACTGGGGAAAGTTGTGTTCATAAATGTCATCAACTACGGAATCATGGTGTTCATGTAGGCTATATGCCGTTAGTCCGTTTCATTTCCATCCATCAATTGTTCCACCGTGACAGATGTTTTAACCATTTTGAAAGCTGGAATTAATTCAATTTGCGCATAATCCCATTTACAATTACATGAATACAGACATCTGTAGCTGATCAGATACAGTCACCTGCATGGTCATAAAAAAGCCATGATGCCAACCCAATGCGTAATGACGCACAATGGCTGATCTTGCGCTCTTAGAAGATGTAGCAAATGGAAGGATTCGGAGGGAACGCATTGTCAGACAGCATGAAGACTTGCTGGCAAACGAGGACGAGTGGCTTATGAGCCGGTTCCGATTTCCTCAGGGCGTCCTGTTGGACCTCTGTGCTCTATTGGGCCCAGCGTTACAGAGGAGCACTCGGAGAAACCACGCCGTGCCAGTCCAACTTCCTTACAACACTTGGATTTCTGGCGACTGGCACTTTCCAGAGGGAATTGGCTGACAGGTCTAGGATTTCAGACTTTGCCCTTCAAAACAACATTTTCCTCCTCCCACATTGAGTGACGTTTCTTTTCTTGGTTTTCCTCTCTCTGTTTGCCATGATTTTTTAATCAATTAATATTAATTTCGTCATTACGCCACTTCTGACGCAAATCCACTGCAAAGTTTTATAAATGAGGCCCCTGGACACGAAACAGCAGATGACAGTTTGAACTGAACCCTGTGCATTTATTTTTTAATTAAGTGTGTAAGGAATGAAATGCATTACTTGTTATCTTATCATTAGTATGTCCTTACACCATTGCAGCAGGTCCCACCTGGGCTTGATCAAAGATCCTCACCAAGACCATCAGTTCTGTTTTCAATGTTTCCTCAGCAGAGGAAGTTGGCTAGACTCAACACATGGAGGAATGTGCATCTTCACCTGATTCAACTCACCTGCTAATTTTGTGTATTTTTGATGCATTTAGTAATTAATTAATTACACTCAGAGACCTGGAGATATGATAGTTAGAGCCTTAGCCCAGAATCGAAGTCCCCTCACAAGGATTCTCCCAAAATATATAGACATCATGACATCACTCAACAGAAACTCGATACTCATAACAATTGGTCAGTACTGCAACAGTTTGAATTTAAACCCACCAATCATGTTTTGACAAGAGATGCGTTTTCTAACCCATTTGGCAACTGTATGGATGGAGACCTGTTGCTTTGAAGTAGATCTTTGCTCTCCAATTCCATTAGCATTTAGAACACAGTAGACCCCCTTTGGTGAGCTTCAAAGACTCCTAGCTTATGTCAACAGGCCAGTCCTTCTGTCTCCTTTGGTTTTGTCTTAAAGATATCTGCATTCTACAGTTAATCAACTTCTTCCATAATTTGTAAGTTCCTATCCCAACATTGTATAACTTTTGTCTTTCCACCATGATGTTCGCAAGATCTATAGCTTTTATGAAAGACCAAACAGTCCAGAGTAATATTAACAATAATTTCTATGTATTCTAAGGATATCTAGTTGACCTTTTGTCACACACTCATGTAAAGGCTCTTTTGTGCTACATTGCATTTAACTTATTGGTTATTGTTCTGTTAATTTATCATTACAACTAAAAATTCTCCACACTAATTATCAGGTCCTTGATTAATGAATAAGATGAGCTAACTCAGCGGCTACATCTAAACTGTGGAATGTCTGGTGTGCCCCGAGGAGAGGGTTGTATATACCGTTGTATATACTGTCTTGAACAGTATTTTATTTTCATTTTGTTATCTATTCAACTGTTATTTGCACTGTTACCATTTGCACAATTCATTCTAGTGTTAATTTATTACATTGTATTTGCCTGCCACTCTGTATACTAATTTGATCTACCTCTAAATCTCAGATTTCTTTGCACTAATTGTACATTTACTTACATCTACCTCTTTCAACTTTGACTGTATTTTTTATCTTTCTTCCTTACTCTACCATTTGTGTAATTCTTGTGTATTTGTATTCATGTGTAACTATGTCTGTACTTGCACCTTTTTGCTTTATCTTGGCCAGGTCGCCGTTTTAAATGAGAAATTGTTCTCAACGTGCCCACCTGGTTAAATAAAGGTTAAATAAAAAAAATAAAAAAATTGAGAACCACTGGTTTAGAAAATGTTGTTGTTATTAATAGAGACATATAAATACATTTTAATTTCATTCAGAATTATATTTAATTACATGGAAATTGCAATAGCCATTCAGTTTTAACTTCCATTTCAGCAAGACAGTTGTGCATTAATGTCTTGAAAGAAAGTTCTAGAAGCTGTATGCTCAGACCTGTGCCCAGTTGAATCATAGGTAATTATTATCTCATTTACAGAGCTTCCATTTCCTACAGACAACTGTTGCATTCAAATGTTTGCTAATTGCATCAATCACTTTGTCTTTGTATTTGTTGACAAGTTTCCTGCAAGTGCCTTTAAGGAACTTCATGCTGTCACAAAACGCGTTCAGCTTTGCAGCTATCTTGTCCTGCAAGAAAAATACTGTAAATATTAGAGTAAATATGAAAGATTAAATATTATTTATGGAAACTGTGTTAGTTTAAATATATATTTTTACTCTACAGTCATGTGTAACAAAGTGGAAAATATGACTCTGATCAGGCTTTGTCCATGGATAGCCCTGACAGATTATCACCAAAATATTAGCAGCATTATACATATAAAAAAATTACAACAATGTGAAATTTTTCCATGACTAAAAGGGAAAGCGATCATTACCTTTGCTTCATTATTGGCAACCTTTTTCTCGAGCGTCTGTATGATCTTTTTACAAACACCACACATACCTGGAAGGGCGTCTTTGATCTAAATAGGAAGGTGACATTTAAAGACAAAATCAGCAATGACAAAATATTTCCTTAAATATTACATGACAAATGTTATTATCAAATAAAAACATTTCCCTTGAGGGATTGTTATTTCGGTGTTCGTTAACTCAACCACCACACTTAATCCAGTTTCTGATGTAATCTTTGGCATTAGCTACTATGGTTTACCACAAATTGCCATGTTAGTCTTGTTTCATGCTGTAAGCAAACCTCAATACACTTTTTATTAACTAATCATCAAGCCCTCAATGACTTGATTCAGGTGTGTTTGTCTGGAGCTAAAACAAATTCATAAATTACAAACTCAATAGTCTTTTGTCCACGTGGAGTCATTGAGTATAATAAACTTGTGTTAAACTACCAAATAACTACAGAAACTGTTCTGCAGACACACTCAAGGCTACTTACTTTTAAACACAGATACATGCTGTTAAATTTACTCACTAATAACATCTTAAGTGTCTTTATTTCAAATCTACCTCAGCGTGTCTGTCCTTTAGGACGCTCCCACACATCTCCTTCTCCATCAGGTCCGTCCCACCTGGAGACATGGAGGCTTGACCAAAGGCTGGACACATTGTGTTTCATCAAGAAAAAGTTCATTAGTACTGACAATTAGAAATATTTGTATTTATTTATCTTACTGAACTGAGCACATTTTTTATTTGTTATTTACACCCATTCCACATACATTATTCGATTTTACAATTAAAATGTCACCGATATTTCACCCCAAAAACTTTTTACCTGCATAAACAAGAAGTAGACAAATACCGATGACTGGAGACATGGCTGTGGTATTCTCCTCAGTTAATAGATAGGATGGAGAATAAACTGTTGTTAGCCAGTGTTGCTTTGTAAGGCATTTTACACATCTGAACTAACCACCAACAAGACTTCCTTCCTATTTTTGCTAGCAGTACCTAAACTACTGTAATACACCCTAAATTCTATGGGTGCCATCGAGAGCACCAGGACACAAAGATAGGGTAGCTAGCCATCAGTCAGTCCCTGACCAGAACTTGCTTATTCCATATGCTACAAATGATTGTTTAGTTGTAAATATAACATGTGCATTAACCATCCATGTCTTTGTATAACCTGCTCTGCAGAAGGTGCTGCCAGCCAATCAGAGAGGCATCAGGAGGGAGAATATATACAGGTCCTTCTCAAGAAATTAGCATATTGTGATAAAGTTCATTATTTTCCATAATGTAATGATAAAAATTAAACTTTCATATATTTTAGATTCATTGCACACCAACTGAAATATTTCAGGTCATTTATTGTTTTAATACTGATAATTTTAGCATACAGCTCATGAAAACCCAACATTCCTATCTCAAAGAATTAGCATATTTCATCTGACCAATAAAAGAAGTGTTTGTAATTAAAAAAAAAAGAAGAAAAAGTCCACCTTCAAATAATTATGTTCAGTTATGCACTCAATACTTGGTCGAGAATCCTTTTGCAGAAATGACTGCTTCAATGCGGCGTGGCATGGAGGCAATCAGCCTGTGGCACTGCTGAGGTGTGATGGAGGCCCAGGATGCTTCGATAGCGGCCTTAAGCTCATCCAGAGTGTTGGGTCTTGCGTCTCTCAACTTCCTCTTCACAATATCCCACAG
>JACXGM010036239.1:0-11450 GCA_016801145.1 Umbra pygmaea
ATAACCTTTACAAGTAATACTACCAAACTCCCTTTATGGGTGGATCACAACCAAAATCACATAGGTACAGGTTAAAATGTGTGACATACATTGGGGTTTCCCCCTTTCCATGAATCTTAATTCATCCCAGGAGGGATGAGAAACCAGCTGTTGAAGGAGTCAATATTTGGATCTTATAAACATTAATTTCCCACTACAAGGTCGTTTCATTTTGTCTTCCGTCAATGGCGTCATATAACCTTTGACTGCTCTAGTTGATCTAAGCTCCAGGGAACCGCCAAACATAACGTGAATAAAGTTATAATATTTTTAACAATACATTACTTTGTCAGTGAACATTTTCTTCTGCCGTAGATGCTAGATTGGAAGGTTGTCATTGACGACAATAACAAAACCCATGATCCCACGTTACTTCTCGACGTCATCCAAGTACATCTTTTGCTATTGTTTCAATTGAGAGACCCCTAGGTGCCAAAAACTACATATTGTACGTTTAACCTGATGGTTTCTTGACAGAGATTTAAAACTCGCACTGGGCTTGCAGGCAACAGAACCTGTGTACTCCAACAATACTTGATGCTTCACTTGATGTGGGATACTGCAGTGGCCTTCCACAATCTTCTCACTTATGGGGGGGACTATCATGACTTGCTTCCCAAATACCTTAACAAATCCTGAGCCCAAGAGCACTTCATCTTTTTTAACTCTTGCTGTCACTCACCTGACATTAGCATCTGCATGTTGGCTCACTTTACTCTACTTGTCCAAGTCTTTTCCAGAAAGTACAAGGTGTCAGGATTAGAGCACAGAACAGGGGAGAACCCAGAAGCAGAGGTGGACACAGGTAACAAAATAAAGATATTGACATTTATTTGTACAGTAGAATTGGTTGATGGTTGGAAACAGAACGTTATAAGAAGTGTAGAGATAATCAGGCGAGATAGACAGAACAGTTGTGAAGTGATGAGGCTTGGGTGATGAGGCTGAACCGGTTTGGCTTGGTGGTGCCCAGATCTCACATGGAGCAGGGTGGCAGGCTGATAGGGTTCCAGCACACAGAGTTGGGGTGGCTGCCAGGTAGACACTGAACCTCTTGATGAGACAGCAGACAGGTTGTTCAGGAAACCTACAGCAGAGGGGTAAGCAGGTCGAGTGTACAGGTGGACAAATGAATTGGTCCTGGACTGCAAATGGAAATAGCAGGATAAGTAACCAGTCATAAAGGACTGCAAAACTTAGAAAACAGGAACTCAGAACTGACTAGAATGACAGGGCAATATATAAGATGAGAATCGCACCTAGAACGCCCTTGGCAGTACAAAAATCTGTCAGGGACTGCTTGACAACAACTCTCTAATAAAGGGAGGGTGGCAATTAGCCCCAGGTGCAGCAGAGGGAACAGGTGCTCAGGATCAGCTGTGATTTGAATGGTGCCTTCAGGAATGCAGAGAATATAGGAACTGGTGCTCGGGAACATGATGAAGACAAACAAACATAGAGACAGACCAAACAAACACACAACGGAAACAAGGATTTCATCCCTCTTATTAGAAAATCATCCCTTAGTCCAAGGACTAACTGCTCTTTCAGAACACTGGGCTTTCTGCGCTTTACCAATAGGTACCTTGTCCCCATAAGTTTCCTGGAGCAGCTGGAAGATGGACTCCACACTGTTATCCACTTCTTCCAGCATGAACTTCGCAGTATATTTAGCTTCCCCCTTTAGGTGCTTCTTTATCAGCTCCACCTGACCTTCTTCTGGCACCTTCATCACTCCAAAGGCTGATTTCAGAGAGACAATGCACTCTTCCACACTTCCTTCTCTAGGTTTCATGGTGCCAGTAAGTTTATGATCTCTTGGGATATAGATCATTGCTGAAGGTACAGGAGTGGATGCTTGCTGCTTCATTACTGCTCTGGCCAGTGACAGGGCTTCTTCTTTGGCATAATCCAATGCACCTTCTCCGCTAACCTCCTCTACATTTACGCAAACTCCCTCTTCAGTTCTTCCAGTTCTGTTGTTTGTCTTCTTGCTCACAGTCCTGGGACAAAATACTACAACAACAAAAAATAAGGCTAAGTATGATTCTGTTCGTGACAGCAAATTAATGTAGCAGGAAATTCTGCAATATCTTTATTGGAATAGATTCTATAATGATAGGATATAAGTCCCTACTACTTGTAAAATTAATTCCTGTAGTTATTATTTTAAGTATGATTTAATCTGCCTTAATAAAATATGCGTTCTTTTGAGCAACAACTGGTGCGGAGGAGGATGCAGGACTTAACGTGTACACGCTAGCTTTCCCAGAGTGAAACATAATTAGCATTAGCACACTAGCTTTCCCAGAGTGAAATTAGTTCATTAACATCTTTCCTACTACCAGCCTACAAGACAGGAGGAATGCCCATACTCCAGGATGACAGAAATAAAATAAAACCAGATATATAATAATAGTAAGTGCCACAAATAAACCCTTGTTTCACATCACTTATGACCAAAACATTTATCAATACAATCACAGAAATAAAGCTTCACTTAGCTTCAAGCTTTTGTTCAGTTTCTTTCCTTTCTGCAGCAATACTCAATTCAAACAGAAACACATAAACAACAGTTCCAAGAGAATATTCAAATGAGGTCCAGTTCACTCAACAGTTGTCACAGTTTGGAGGAGTAAGAAGCCACGTGCAGTTCATTTTTTAATGGTGATACTACAGGCGCAGAGAATAAACAAAAGCATGACGAAACAGGAGTGCCACAAACAAACCGCTTTGTGGTAGCGGGTAAACGATATATATATATATATATTTTCTACAAAACAGTAGAAATTCAGTGGATGTTATATAGGACCCGCACAGCTGAATTTAGTTGGTCCTGATGAGAATGTGTGGGTGAGAAGAGGGGAGTGTTGATGTCAGAAGACTGGGGACTCTGACCGCCTAATCCTGTCCGCGTCAGTAGAGGGAGCTCCAGGATCTTCATTACTTACAGTACCCCCTCCCTCTGAAGCGTAGCTCCGGCGGCGCAATGCCCCCCACCCCGGGGCCAAACCCAAGGACGCGGAGCTGGACGATCCGGCCGCCGCAGGTGGAACTCGCGCAGGAGTGAGGGGTCCAACACATCCCCAGCCGGAACCCAGCACTGCTCCTTAGGGCCAAACCCCTCAGAATCCACAAGGTACTAGAGGCCGCCCTTCCGCCTTCTCGAATCCAGGATAGACCGGACAGTATACGCCCAGTCACCGTCGATTTCCAATGGCAGAGGGGGTGACTCCAGCACCCTGGCCTCATGGAGAGGGCCTGAAACCACCGGCCTGAGGAGAGAGACATGAAACACAGGGTTATTGTTCATGGTGGAAGGGAGACACAACCTGTAAGACACATCATTCACCCTTTCCAGGACTTCAAAAGGCCCCACAAACTGCGGTGCAAGCTTCCGGCAGGGCAGCCGAAGGGACAGGTACCAAGACGAGAGCCAGACCTATCCCCAGGATGGTACAAGGGCCTGGGCTCTTGGCAACGATCGACCTGGTCCTTCTGGCGACGGACCGCCCTCTGCAAGCAGACATGGGCCACGTTCCAGGTGTCATCCGCACGCCGGAACCAATCGTCCACCGCGAGCACCTGGGTCTGGCCCGGATGCCAAGGCGCCAGGACCAGCTGGTACCCCAACCTACATTGAAATGGAGTGAGCTTCATGGAGGAGTGGTGCAACGAATTCCCGGCTCGGATGCGCACAAGATTGTAGGCACTTCTCAGATCCAGTTTCGTAAAGAAGCGTGCACCATGCATAGTTTCTATAAAGGAGGAGATTAAAGGAAGAGGATAAGTGTAACGTTCAGTGATGCTGTTTAATGCGTGGTAATCTATACATGGACGCAGACCCCCATATTTCTTCTTTACGAAAAAGAAACTGGAAGATGCAGGTGAAGAGAAGGGGCGTTGTAATGAACACTCCCAAAGATTGAAACTGGGGCTGGTAGCCTTCCTGGAACTGGGGCTGGTATCCATCTTGGAACTGGGGCTGGTAGCCATCTTGTAACTGGGGCTGGTAGCCTTCTTGGAACCGGAGCTGGTAGCCTTCTTGGAACTGGGTCTGGTAGCCATCTTGGAATCAGGGCTGGTAGCCATCTTGGAACTCTGGGTGGCCTTCTTGGGACTGGGGCTGGGAGCCACCATCTTGGAACAGGGACTGGGTGCCCTCTTTGGAGCTTCAAAAGGGGCAGGTGTCTCAAAGACACGACGGGGAAGGATGTAGTCCCCATCCATAGCCTCCCTGACTAAAACGTCCTCATAGGAGGCTTCGTAGAGGTCCCATAGAGGATCCTCCTGGGCCCAGCCACTGTAAAACAGCTCACTCGCAGCCATATTTTGTAGTAGGCGAGGTATTCTGTAATGAACACTCCCAAAGATTGAAAAGAACACTGTTTATTATAAACAGGATTAATATTTTTCAATGGCAACGGCACAGAATCTTAATCCAAGGCAGAACACTCAACCAAACGATGCAGGGGTCAGGCCAGAACAACAACACAAGAATGCAGGCTAAGGCACAGAAGGAAATCCAAGGCAGAATAATCAACTATACAAAGCAAACGTCAAACCGGAATAACAATATAACAATGGATTGCTCAGAATGGAGAAAATAATATTCACAATACCTCGCAAAGAGGCAATGGAGTGTGTGTGTCTTATATACTGAGTAAGTGAGAGCAGGTGTACTGAATTTGGATAATTGAGTCAGGGTTATGGGAAATGTAGTTCTGAGTGGCCAAGAATAGGGAAGCTGTTGTTGGGGAAGGGATGAGGAACTGGGGAACGTTACAGGCGTATGTAACCTTGCTGTAGCGATTCCAAAAAATATGTTTCCATATCCTCTGTCTTAGCATACAACAAAGTGTATACATGACTCCTGGGCAGTACAGCCCCTGGTCGAAGGAAAATAGCACAATCCCAGGGCCGATGAAGTGGTAATTTAGATGCTTTGGTTTTTGAGAAAGCACGTGCGAGGTCCGAATACTCAATAGGGATGGGATTGTCGGAGGCACCGTCTGGACTTTCCACAGTGGTGGCCTTTAGCAAAACTGGAATGCACCTTCCCAGACACTCACACGACCATCCCTCAATTGACCTGCGAGACAAAGAGACAAAAGGATTGTGAAAAGATAACCGGGGTAGTCCTAGCACAATGGGACAGGTAGGCATGTCTAATACATAGAAAAATATTGTGTCAGTGTGGAGTTCATTAATGCATTAATGCACATGTGAATATCTATAGTCTTATGACTAATCACACCGGAGCCTATGGGTCGGCTATCTAGAGCCCGAACAGGTAAGGTCCTGTCTAATACTACAAGGGGGATGCCTAAGTCTTGACACAACACCCTATCAATGAAATTACCCGCTGCCCCTGAATCGACTAGGGCCTTAAGCGGGTAATGATTAGGATATTCCAAAAAAATGAGCAGAAACAAGACATTGTGAAGGGAGTTTAGAGGGAATAGTAGATACTTGGGATGGCGAGTGAGTGCCTGTGCCGCCAATTCCCGGACCCGACAGGCATTGGTAGCAAGACGTGGCAACATGCCCCTTTCTGCCACAATAGGAGAACTGCACCCTACGCCTGCCGGCTCCCCTCTCGGTGTCCTGAATGCCGTGCTGCTCCCGGTGCGTCCTCTTGCCGGCAGGAGGCTGTCCAAACAGATTGCCAGGTCCACTAGAGTGTCAAAACCCAGTGTAGTGTCCCGGCAAGCCATCTCCCTTCGGACATCCTCCCCCAAGCCACACCGGAAGTGGTCGATTAGTGCGGTATTTTTCCATCCAGAGCCAGCTGCCAGCGTCTAGAATTCAAGGGAATACACACGAGCGGTCCTGTGTCCCTCTTTGAGGTGGTACAAGCTCGCCCACATCC
Source organism: Umbra pygmaea (assembly GCA_016801145.1). Classification (NCBI taxonomy): domain Eukaryota; kingdom Metazoa; phylum Chordata; class Actinopteri; order Esociformes; family Umbridae; genus Umbra; species Umbra pygmaea. The sequence goes on from JACXGM010036239.1 coordinate 5,912, forward strand.
CTGGCCTCCGGATGATGGTCGAACATTGAGCTGAACAGGGACGTGAACGCACGGTAGTCATGTATAACGGGGTTCCCATCTCTCCAGACCACGTTCGCCCATTCTAAATTGCGACCAGATAGATAGGAAATCAGCACGGACACACTGTCCAGATCAGAAGCGCCAGGGGCTGAAATGGAAAAGTACAGTCCCAGTTGGAGTAGGAACCCCTGGCACTGTGACGCTGTCCCGTCATAGCTCTTGGGCAGAAACAGGTGGACGGCAGAAGGAGTGGCGCCCGGGTCGCCAGGTCCCATGGGAAGTCCCACTGGAGGTTTAGGAGATGGCCCGGCAGGCCCTCCAGTCAGATGTTGCTCCATTCCGGATAGTTTCTGGAGGACTTGCCCCATGGTGGTTCTCAGGTGCGCCAGCATACCTTGATGCTCGTCCAAGCGAGTCTCGGTGGAAACGGCTGCTGCTGACTGCTGATCCGCTGGCTCCATATTGCAAAGGTGGGTGATTTCTGTCACAGTTTGGAGGAGTAAGAAGACACGCAGATCTTTAGCAGCTTAGTTTGTTTTTTAATGGTGATACTGGAGGCGTAGAGAATAAACAAAAGCGTGGTGAAACAAGAGTGCCACAAACAAACCGCTTTGTAGTAGCGGGGAAACAATATGTAAATATATATTTTCTACAAAACAGTAGACAAGCTGCTTACAAAGAATGTATTATACAACATATAGTACTCGGGAGAACAAACGCACAGTAGTATAAATCACCCATATAGTACCCGCACAGGTGAATGTAGTTGGTCCTGATGAGAGTGCGTGGGTGAGGAGAGGGGAGCGATGACGTTAGAAGACTGGGGACTCTGACCGCCTGATCCTGTTCACGCCAGCAGAGGGAGCTCCAGTATCTTCACTGCTTACAAAAGGTACATAATAAATGTTAGATTTCACATTAGATACTTTTTTAATGTAAATCAACATACCTGAGTGAGATTCACAACCCAAGATTAGAATTTTACCTCGCTTGCAGAATTGGGCTGGCGTTGGACTGTCCAGGTTTGGTAATCAGATCAACTATCAGTTTAAAGATAGCAAGTGTCTTCCTCTTTCAAACACAGGAAAATGAATGTTTTAAATAATAAAAATAAAAATTATTTTCCACAAATGTTCTCGGTAGACAAGACAGTCCCTTGGAAAAAAAAAAAAAAAAGCAGATTCACTCAATTGTGCAAACTAAATTTTCAGTTCACAGGTCCATACAATTGTCCATCCAAGAAGAATTTCAACTCTGTAAACCAAAATAAACAAATTCCCAGTGCAATGGCTGAATAGACAAAATAGGGAGTAAAAAAAACTAAAGAATTTTTGAGTTTACAATGCTGCTTATCGGTATACGACTAATTGTTGTCCTATGGACAGACTCGCCCATCTCAGCTGTAGATCTCGGCAGTTCATCCAGAGTGATCATGGGCCTCTTGGCTGCATCTCTGATCAGTCTTCTCCTTGTATAAGCTGAAAGTTTAGAGGGACGGCCGGGTCTTGGTAGATTTAAGTGGTCTGATACTCCTTCCATTTCAATATTATCACTTGCACAGTGCTGCTTGGGATGTTTAAAGCTTGGGAAATCTTTCTGTATCCAAATCCGGCTTGAAACATCTCCACAACAGTATCTCGGACATGCCTGGTGTGTTCCTTGTTCTTCATGATGCTCTCTTTGCTTTCAATGGACCTCTGAGACTATCACAGAGCAGGTGCATTTATACGGAGACTTGATTACACACAGGTGGATTCTATTTATCATCATTAGTCATTTAGGTCAATATTGGATCATTCAGAGATCCTCACTGAACTTCTGGAGAGAGTTTGCTGCACTGAAAGTAAAGGGGCTGAATAATTATGCTCTCCCAATTTGTCTGTTTTTTATTTGTTAAAAAAGTTTGAAATATCCAATAAATCTTGTTCCACTTCATGATTGTGTCCCACTTGTTGTTGCTTCTTCACAAAAAATTACAGTTTTATATCTTTATGTTTGAAGCCTGAAATGTGAAGCCTCTTTATAAGCCTATGAGTCCAGAGGGTGGTGTGGTTCATTGTTATAATGTCATGATGGTGTTTGTCCAGGTGGAAAGTCTGTAAGTAGTGTGCTGTTTTATGTGTAGTTTGGGAGTTTTAAGCCTTAAGCGTCTGTGCCACTATAGAGCACAGAGTACAGTTATACTCGTTGTGCCTCCTGTTTAGTCGTTTGAGGTATTGCGTACGCTCTGTAACTGCCTGTGTTTGTTCAATTAGCATTAGTAATTAGGAAATACATACCTTTACAACATTATGCTACCTTTACAACATTACGCTACCTTTACACCATTACGCCACCTTTACACCATTACGCTACCTTTACAACATTGCTTCAGTTTGTACCATCCTGGACATTAAAAACCACAAACCATCCACTGCCTGGCTGGTCTCCCTCTCTTACACTACACCTTAACTGTGACAGTGAGCTTCTCTTGAAAACATGTCTCTTTAAATACAATAATATGTAAAACACTTTAATGATACAGATATACCCTATGTTAAGTCAATTTTGTTTTTTGCACAGTATGGTATATAGTTTCATTATTAAATAATTTAGTCAAAACAACAAAATTTTCTTTAAAGAAAGATTAATCAATGAAAACAAGTCCAAGAGGTAAATTTGTATCTGATTCCATTAAGGCCAAGGTCCTTGCTTTGGTCAAACAACTGTGACACAATGTCAATAGTTGAATCTGATCTGTAGGAAAGAGGATGGGGTTAAGGGTGGGGCTTAGGGCTGGAGTGGCAGCACTATAAGATTGAAGCACTGACACCATTGTTAGACTAGATAGATAGGGATACAAAGTGGTCAATAGGTACTACATAGGTTCAACATGAGTAGAGTCAGCATGCTGGAAGTTGGTGTTACTGTGATCTTCTGTCTGGTCTCACTGAGTCAGACAGCTCCTGCTCCTCAAAGCTGTGAGATGCTCCTCAAACCCTTAGAGATGAAGACCGTAGATCCGGTAAGTATTTACGCATAGATGCTAATTAATTCTTTATACACAGTGCTGGGCAAATGTATTAGGTCAACTGATAATATTGCTTAAAACAATTTTCTTGAGCAGTAAGTAATTGTGTGTTTGAAAAAAAAGAAATAACCGAGAAGTTGGCATAAATATTAGTACAATCAAAATTAACACAAAAAAGTTTTACTCCCCAAACAATTCTGTGTGACCTGTCTTGAAATGCAAATCAAAAGGAATTTCCTCTGTAAAAAATATTCAAAAAGAATATACTTTGAAATTCAATAAGTCTTAATGCAATTTCACAATAAAATTGCTGTTTGACCTTGACTGTGAACAGCTTCTCACTATATCAACATAACCAGGTTCTTCAAACCTCTGTGACATGTCTTCCAAGGCGCCAGGACCAGCTGGTACCCCAACCTACATTGAAATGGAGTGAGCTTCATGGAGGAGTGGTGCAACAAATTCCCGGCTCGGATGCGCACAAGATTGTAGGCACTTCTCAGATCCAGTTTCGTAAAGAAGCGTGCACCATGCATAGTTTCTATAAAGGAGGAGATTAAAGGAAGAGGATAAGTGTAACGTTCATTGATGCTGTTTAATGTATGGTAATCTATACATGGACGCAGACCCCCATATTTCTTCTTTACGAAAAAGAAACTGGAAGATGCAGGTGAAGAGGAGGGGCGTTGTAATGAACACTCCCAAAGATTGAAACTTGGGCTGGTAGCCTTCCTGGAACTGGGGCTGGTATCCATCTTGGAACTGGGGCTGGTAGCCATCTTGTAACTGGGGCTGGTAGCCTTCTTGGAACCGGGGCTGGTAGCCTTCTTGGAACTGGGTCTGGTAGCCATCTTGGAATCAGGGCTGGTAGCCATCTTGGAACTCTGGGTGGCCTTCTTGGGACTGGGGCTGGGAGCCACCATCTTGGAACAGGGACTGGGTGCCCTCTTTGGAGCTTCAAAAGGGGCAGGTGTCTCAAAGACACGACGGGGAAGGATGTAGTCCCCATCCATAGCCTCCCTGACTAAAACGTCCTCATAGGAGGCTTCGTAGAGGTCCCATAGAGGATCCTCCTGGGCCCAGCCACTGTAAAACAGCTCACTCGCAGCCATATTTTGTAGTAGGCGAGGTATTCTGTAATGAACACTCCCAAAGATTGAAAAGAACACTGTTTATTATAAACAGGATTAATATTTTTCAATGGCAACGGCACAGAATCTTAATCCAAGGCAGAACACTCAACCAAACGATGCAGGGGTCAGGCCAGAACAACAACACAAGAATGCAGGCTAAGGCACAGAAGGAAATCCAAGGCAGAATAATCACCTATACAAAGCAAAGGTCAAACCGGAATAACAATATAACAATGGATTGCTCAGAATGGAGAAAATAATATTCACAATACCTCGCAAAGCCTCCTACCTCGCCGGCAGGAGGCTGTCCAAACAGATTGCCAGGTCCACTAGAGTGTCAAAACCCAGTGTAGTGTCCCGGCAAGCCATCTCCCTTCGGACATCCTCCCCCAAGCCACACCGGAAGTGGTCGATTAGTGCGGTATTTTTCCATCCAGAGCCAGCTGCCAGCGTCTAGAATTCAAGGGAATACACACGAGCGGTCCTGTGTCCCTCTTTGAGGTGGTACAAGCTCGCCCACATCCCTGGCCTCCGGATGATGGTCGAACATGGAGCTGAACAGGGACGTGAACGCACGGTAGTCATGTATAACGGGGTTCCCATCTCTCCAGACCACGTTTGCCCATTCTAAATTGCGACCGGATAGATAGGAAATCAGCACGGACACACTGTCCAGGTCAGAAGCGCCAGGGGCTGAAATGGAAAAGTACAGTCCCAGTTGGAGTAGGAACCCCTGGCACTGTGACGCTGTCCCGTCATAGCTCTTGGGCAGAAACAGGTGGACGGCAGAAGGAGTGGCGCCCGGGTCGCCAGGTCCCATGGGAAGTCCCACTGGAGGTTTAGAAGATGGCCCGGCAGGCCCTCCAGTCAGATGTTGCTCCATTCCGGATAGTTTCTGGAGGACTTGCCCCATGTTGGTTCTCAGGTGCGCCAGCATACCTTGATGCTCGTCCAAGCGAGTCTCGGTGGAAACGGCTGCTGCTGACTGCTGATCCGCTGGCTCCATATTGCAAAGGTGGGTGATTTCTGTCACAGTTTGGAGGAGTAAGAAGACACGCAGATCTTTAGCAGCTTAGTTTGTTTTTTAATGGTGATACTGGAGGCGTAGAGAATAAACAAAAGCGTGGTGAAACAAGAGTGCCACAAACAAACCGCTTTGTAGTAGCGGGGAAACAATATCCATCCATCCATCCATTTTCGTCCGCTTATCCGAGATCGGGTCGCGGGGGCAGCAGCTCCAGCAGGGGACCCCAAACGTCCTTTTCCCGAGCCACATTAACCAGCTCCGACTGGGGGATCCCGAGGCGTTCCCAGGCCAGGTTGGAGATATAATCTCGCCACCTAGTCCTGGGTCTTCCCCGAGGCCTCCTCCCAG
>JACXGM010036240.1:0-11449 GCA_016801145.1 Umbra pygmaea
ACACACACACATTAAACTGACACGCACACACATTAAACTGACACACACACAGAGGCAGGGATCTCCGACACATTTGAATAGATGATCATAGGTGTTTTTCACCATAACTGGTCTGACTACACAACAGTAGAATAGAACAGTGAAAGGTAGAGTGGAATAAAGCTGAGTAGTGTATTAGAATATAGTAATATAGGGTAGAGTAGAATGAAGCTGAGTAGTTAATAGAATATAGTAATGTAGGGTAGAGTAGAATGAATCTGAGTAGTGTAATAGAATATAGTAATGTATGATAGAGTGGAATAAAGCTGAGTAGTGTAATATAATATAGTAATGCAGGGTAGAGTTGAATAAAGCTGAATAGTTAATAGAATATAGTAATGCAGGGTAGAGTGGAATAAAGCTGAATAGTTAATAGAATATAGTAATGTATGATAGAGTGGAATAAACCTGAGTAGTTAATAGAATATAGTAATGCAGGGTAGAGTGGAATAAAGCTGAGTAGTTTATAGAATATAGTAATGTAGGGTAGAGTGGAATAAAGCTGAGTAGTGTAATATAATATAGTAATGTATGATAGAGTGGAATAAACCTGAGTAGTTAATAGAATATAGTAATGTAGGGTGGAGTAGAATAAAGTTGAGTAGTGTAATAGGATATAGTAATGTAGGGTAGAGTAGAATAATATATTCTATTACAGTAGCTCTTTGAAATGTATTTGGGGGGGGGAATGAGCAAATTGAAAGCTGGGATGATTAGGTTGCCATGACAGTATTGCCAGATTGGAAATGTGTCAAGGTCATCAGGGTTAACACCCCTTCTCTTACGAATAGCGCCATGGGATCTTTAGTGACATATGTTGATTATGTCCATGTTATGTTTCCTGGCAGGACAATGATTTATTCCATTCCTGAAGATCCCCAAAACAATGAAACTGATGACCTTAGACTGAAGCTTTTACAACGGCCTTCCCAGTCTTCTGGGAGAACGACAACCAAGATCTCGTAAAGCTCTGGAGAAATTCGGCATGAGTGAATGTTCTAAGATCTCTTTCCATGTGTTCTCCTAACCCATATTATGTAGAAATGCTGTTGTCTTGGAAACAACAGTGGTGTACACCTATCAACCATAACATTATGACCACCTGCCTGATTTTGCTGCCAAACAGCACTGACGTGTCGAGGAATGGACTCCACTAGACCTCTGAAGGTGTGCTGTGGTATCTGGCACCAAGAAGTTAGCAGCAGATCCTTTAAGTCCTGTAAGTTGCAAGGTGGGACCTCCATGGATCAGACTTGTTTGTCCAGCACATGCCTCAGAAGTTCAATTGGATTGAGATCTAGGGAATTTGGAGGTCAAGTCAACACCTTGAACTCGTTGTTGTGTTCCTCAAACCATTCCTGAACCATTTTTGCTTTGTGGCAGGACGCATTATCCTGCTGGAAGAGGCCAAGGCAATCAGAGAATACCATTATCGTGAAAGGGTGTACTGTACATGGTCTGCAACAATGCTTGCATCCACATGAATGGCAGGACCCAATTTTTCCCAGCAGAACGTTGCCCAAACATCACACTGCCTCCGCCGGCTTGCCTCCTTCACATAGTGCATCCTGGTGCCATGTGTTCCCCAGGTAAGCTACACACACGCACCTGGCCATCCATGTGATGTAAAAGAAACTGTGATTCATCAGACCAGGCCACCTTCTTCCATTGCTCTGTGGTCTAGTTCTGATGCTCACCTGCCCATTGTAGGCGCTTTCAGCAGTGGACAAGGGTCAGCATGGTCATCCTGACTGGTCTGCGTCTACGCAGCCCCATATGCAAAATACTTACACATTTCCGTCAGAACCAGCATTAACCAGTTCAGCAATTTGAGCTACAGTAGCTCATCTGTTGGATCAGACCACATGGGCCGCCTTCCATGTGCATCAGTTTGCCTTGGCTGCCCATGACCCTGTCGCGAGTTCATCGCTTTTCCTTCCTTGGAACAATTTGAATAGGTACTGACCACTGCAGACTGGGAACACCCCACGAGAGCTGCAGTTTTGGAGATGCTCTGACCCAGACGTCTAGCCATCATGATCCTTATGCTTGCCCATTTTTTCTGCTTCTAACACATCAACTTTGAGGACGAGATTCTCAGTGTTCTTCACTTCACCTGTCATAATGTTATGGCTGATCGGTGTACATATATAATAGAATATTTTGCTCAAGTGTCAACAGTTAACATTCCCAAGCAAGAGCAGTAGTCAATCTGTAAATATCCTTATCTATAAACCTTACCCTAACAAAACTCTTACCTTAACATTAGTAACCTAATGTTTGTCAAAATGTAAGAAGAGGTTCTCAGTACTTTTTTTCTTCTTATTTTTTCCTCTTTAATTTTGTGAGATCCATTTGTTATTCCTCCCTCACACTCACTACCTGGCATTCGTTAAGGCTCTGGGTGCTTTATCAACACCAGTTCCCTCTTACCCCGTCAGGGATTCCCAGTCCCCCTTTTATAGCCTTGCTGATGAGGGTCAACAATCATTGTGTTTGAACTGTGATACCATCAATGGGTCTTGATAGCGGTAGCTATCATGCTGATAGGGTCTGGCGGTTGGCCAAACGCAGTAGTCTAGTGTTTGTCTTTCTTGGTCAAATAGCACAGTTCAAATGCCCGCCACTCAACACGTCGAGCAAACAATCATCTGTTAATCATGACGAATTACTACAGAGATTAACCGTCTGTCTATCTGTCCCTGCTCCACACACCTCATTCGCTCTCGTGGCTAAGTCAGCCAGTCAGTCTGCCTGTTGGTCAGTAAATAATCAGTTAATCAGCCATTACATCTGTCCACTCAATGGTACTGCCTTGGCAACACCAAAACTATGATAATAAAGTGTTAATAACAGAGAGTTATGCAATAGCCAGTTGTTGTAAGTTGTGTTTTTTAGATATATGACTTTTCTGTAAAGCACTTTGGTCAGCCTAGTGGCTGTTGTAAACGTGCTATAGAAATAAAATTAACTTCAACTTGAACATGATTCACTGTTTAAATGTGTGTGTGTTCCTCTAAGGGATCAGAACCTACCTGATTTCTGGGAGAAAGTTGGAGCACGCTCAGTGTGGCTGCTCCCAGGACTTTCTGACCCCGTGCCACTGCCCTCGCCCCCACACCCCTGACCTCATCCCAGGGGGGGCGGCTGCATCTTGCGTGACCTGCAGTGTGATTGGAGATCAGAATGAGGAAGGGGCGGGACTCAACGGATGCCAGGATGAACGCAAATCAAACACGGTGAAGGTACACATGTCATTCCATTAAACCAGCCAATGAAAAACTGATTGAACCCTTTCTCTTGCTCTGTCTTATTCACTCTCTTCTTAACTTCGACTGTCTTCTCCTTCTGTAGTTTGCTCCAGGCCGTAGCCCGAGGGCTTTGAACGGAGTCCTAAGTCCTCCCCTAGAGGACCCGGTGAGGGCGAGCCAGAGCTCCTTGTGTGACATGCTTCAGGAGAAGGAGAAGAACACCAGTACTGGCACCGGGGTCGGGGGCGGCCTGGGGGTGCTAGGGGGGGCGGGCCCAGGCATGGACCACTCCACCCTCATCCCCATACGCTGTAAGAACTTCAGAGAGAGGAGTGATGTCCATTTTGTTGATGTCATCAAGGAGGACAGGTAAGGACAGTCTCAGGGACATTTTGTTTTTTATGAGGAACTAATGATGAAGTTAGGCCTAGACAGGAATTTAGGCTTAGAAAGGAAGTTAGGCCTGGACAGCAAATTAGGCCTGGATAGGAAGTTAGGCCTGAACAGGAAGTTAGGCCTGGACAGGAAGTTAGGCCTGGACAGGAAATTAGGCCTGGACAGGAAATTAGGCCTGGACAGGAAGTTAGGCCTAGACAGAAAGTTAGGCCTAGACAGGAAATTAGGCCTGGATAGGAAGTTAGGCCTGGACAGGAAGTTAGGCCTGGACAGGAAGTTAGGCCTGGACAGGAAGTTAGGCCTGGACAGGAAGTTAGGCCTGGACAGGAAATTAGGCCTGGACAGGAAGTTAGGCCTAGACAGGACGGTAGGCCTAGAGAGGACGTTAGGTCTAAACAGGTATTGTGACTCCTAACCAGTTTAGGGAGGAGCTGAATACAATAAATAGGGAAGGTATAGCTGTTATGGACTGACATTTGTGGTATACTCTATCTAACATAACAACTGTGTGATATATGTAAGCAGAAAGGCATGAGGGGATGTGGTATTTGGCCAAAGTACCAAAGATAAGCTCTGTTCGTAGGCACAACACATCGCAAAGTGCCTGGACACAATGCTCAGCTGTAGTATACAAATGTTATTGCACTTATAAACCGGTTTCCAACACAATTAGAGCAGAAAAAAGGGATGTGATGACATACCTGTGGTTTACAGTCTCTTACACCATGTTAAATGCAAATCAGCCTTCAGGATGCCAACCACACCGCTAATGAGAGACTGTAGAGTATACCACATGAATGAACAGTTTTTAGAAGCAATTAGACAGCTTTGGGATTGTTGGGTTTGACTACATTTGTTATCGAGACATATGAACCTCTTCAGGGTTAATCGAATCACAGCCCACAGAGAATTGTGGATTGTTGCAGCGCTGTTTGACATAAAAATGATGATGTATGCATGAACAAAGTACACAGATGTGCAGATGTTGTTGAGTCATTCCTGGTTCATTGGCTCATGTATCAAAGGAAGCTATACTTCATTGATAACCCAAAACAATCTCAAAACTGTTTGAACAGTAATCCAAACAACATTGTAGTCATACCAGAATACATCCCAGAATGTATTTTCATTAGCAGCGTGTTAGGCGGTTGTGAAACATTAGAACCTGTAGCGAACTCTCAGTTGATTGGATTGATAAAATTCAAAGTGTGTTATACTGGGGTAATGTTGTAGGGTACAGCAAGTACAAGAATATGTGCCATGGTATATATCATCATAAGACGTCTTAACTATTTCACAGGGAAATGTAGACAGCTAGGAAGGATAGCTGGGTTGCTATGTTTTTAATCCATTTAGTTTCTACTAGCAAGTCTTTGCTGTTAGCCTGATGTGCGTGGCACAATTACCATTCAGTAGTATCAGCTACTCCAAAAACCCAACTCTGCATGCGGGCACACACACACACAGAACCTATGGGTCTGATGAACTGCCGTTATTCGCGGTATATCACCCATATACCACATCTCTTTGGGTCTTATTGCTTAAATATACCTGAAACTGGTATGTCTTGTTAGGCCAGTGCTGTGTTTACTTGTTGTTGACAGTCACTAAAGGATGACCCTCCAACTGTCTGTCCTCCAGCTTGATGAAGGACTACTTCTTTAAACCGCCCATCAATAAGCTGAGCCTCAACTTCCTAAAGAAACCTCTGGAGACAGCCTACCGGATCAGCTACCAGGAAGAGGTACACACACACACCCACACACAGCATATTCTATCAGCTAGGAGAAGGTGTGTGAATGAACAGTTACTACAAGTTCTGTTCTGCGTAAGCATCACATACCAAACTGAAATACATGATTTCCTAATAGGCAAGTTTGGACAATAACACAACCAGCCCCCTGCTGGTTGATTTGAGGCATTGCAGGCCCTGTTCAAATGCTGACACATTGGAGAAACCCTCCTGGTCATGTCTGCCCTCTTTCTCCAGGTGGAGACCCAGGCCCCAGTTCAGACGTTTGCCAGCCCCACCTTTAGCTCCTTCCTGGACGTTCTCCTCTCCTGCTCAGTCTTTCTTGCCCTCACCCTGGCCTGCTTCCTGGTTACCCTGGTCACCACGGATACGCCCCCAGCAACTGCCCTGGGATTGGCTACTGTGGCTGGGCTATTAGAGCTGGTGTCCCTGGTGCTGTCCATACGGTGAGTGGGGTGTTGCGGGGAGGGACTGAGTCAGGCTCAGTTTGTCATGTCCATTAATTACAGTTGATTCCTCATAGGGGTGGGGCCTAGTGGTTAGAGCATCTGACTGGTGTGAAATGCCCTTGGTTCAATCCCACGACCACCGAGGTGAAAGATTTATCGTTCTGTCTCTGAGCAGGACAGTTAAACCTAATTGCTCCCATGTCTTTGCTGCAAATAACAATTAGTTCTTAATCATGCCTGGTTAGATAACAGTAAAATAAAAATCCTGTATTTCTCCTTGTGCGGCAGTATGGCGTTCTACCTGGACAACGTGATGAGCTGCACACAGACTCTGCTCCAGCTGGCATCTGGGTGGGTTCCTCGTCATGTGATAGGGGCTGTGCTAGTTTCACTTCCTGCTGTGTCCGTGTTCTCACACCTGGCTGGCAGCCTGCACCTTCCCACACAGGTGAGACTGGAGTGTGTACCAGGGGCTACTGGGTAGGACCAAGTATGAACTACAAACAGTGTAAACAGCAACAATGGCTGGTTACGTACAAGTTCATTGGCCAGCAGTGGTTAGGAACAGGGCAGCGCTGTCTGAGTGGTGAGGACCCGGCCCTGTCCTCCTAGCATCAGGATGTACTGGGGTTGAAGACTACCCAGTACCACTGATTCAGAGAGACAAAGGACAGGTAGAGACGGGGACTATGGGGTGTAGGAGAGAAGAGTTGATGTGGTGTAGGTTGAGGTTAGGGCACACAGGGTTTAATTCATCTTTAAAGGTGGTGGGTCGGCATGAGACGGGTCTGTGTGATGGGCGTGTAGTAGAGGAAATGGTGGAACATGTATTGTGTGTGTATTGTGGGAAGTATAGGAGAGTAGGGCTGCAACTAACTGATCATTTGGATAATCGATTATTCTGTCAATTATTTATTCGATTAATCGATGAATCGGATAAACAGACAAACAAATATTTCCATAACAAAAAAAATGTTATTCCAAATAATAGTTAACACTACAGACCTAAATGTATGCTATAAAATATGTGCAAAACATATGCTCGTTTCTTTAGTAAGGTGCAAAATATGGATTTTTTTACCTTGCTTAGACAGACCTGAGATGGTAAAATTATTGTCTACACAACAATTATAGAAACAGCTTTTATATAACATAGTTGTAAATAGCCTTATAATAAGGCATGTTAAAAAGTAATTTCATTGCTTTATGTATTTTTACCTGTTTATGCTTATTTTGACATTATCGGTTTTTGATTAAGAATTACTTTTATTTTGAAACAGAGTTTGGAGTTTCTACTGCATGCAACAGTAGTAGAAAAAACTATAAAAGTAAATCACGTAGTGAAACATTTAACAAATTAGCATCCCCGAAGAGGTACAAGATAAGCATATGTTGCAATACTGTAATAGTAAGATCTGGTTTGTGTTTTAAATTAGTTTTGCAATATAACTCTTTCTGTTTGTTTACTTTAGCACTGCCAGGTAGTGTTAATGAGCTTGTTAGATTAACGTTAGCTCTACCGCGTCTGCTCTACCAGAAACATTAATTAGCCAGCTAGTTAAATACACTTGTTGTGCAATGTTGAAGTGGATTTGATTTAATAAACCAAGCTGGATCGCGACAAAACACCGGCTATTTGATAAATAAGAACTACCTGCTGTGGGAGGAACTATTCCTCATTTTAAAACGCAATGCATGCTATTATTAACTTACCCTGCTGTTCCCTTCGCTTATCGCTCCAACCTTTTTTCTTTTTAAGTGCTCCCTCATTGCGGTGGTGCTCCGGTGCAATGCCATTTATGTTTTACAGAGTTTGCACGTGAAACTTTTTGTTTCATTTACAGTTCTGCCATATCATCCAAGATTTCGGTCAGACAGTTTAAAACGTTTTAAGTGACGTAGCTCCACCACACAGCGAGCAAAACAAAATAGACCCGACAAATCGATAATGAAATTTGTTGCCAACAAATTTAATAATCGATTTTTATCGATATTATCGATTCGTTGTTGCAGCCCTATAGGAGAGGGAACTGTTGTATGTGAAGGTTATGGGGGAGGGTAGGAAGTGGGATATGGGGGTGTTGTTGGGGGGTGGGAAGGGGAGTGGGGTGGTGTCGAGGGCTGTATTTAAAATTCTTAGGGTGACTGGTTTAGCTAGGAGAATTTGAATTGGGTGGGCCGTGTTCGGCCTCACACTCCGGTACAGTAGGTGGAAGTATATGCACCTTTAAGTCTGTTGCGATCTGCCATAAATCATAGAAGAAGAAGAGCGACAAAGGGCTGATGGTACATAGAGAAAGCTTACTGTGGATCTTGGCAAGCAGGTTTTTGACATTCACCTAATTTCAAGAGAAATGTAGTCTGGGGAAATGGCTCATCCATTGTTTTCTCAATGCACAGAGTCACCACCAGGATCAAGGGCCATTTGTAGAACTATCTAAACCCGGCCTCCTAAATGGCACCCTAGTTCCTATGTAGAGCACTACTATTAATCAGAGATCAATCTATTCCCTATTATAGCATTATTTCTGCTTACCAGGTGTGTTTCTATCCCCATTCGCCTTTATGGCAGAAACATGATCACACACACGAAACATAGACATGCACACAAACACATGTACATGCAAACAAAACGTACACATTGCTCACTCACACAAAATGTACACCTGCACGCTCACACAAAATGTACACGTGCACGCACACAAACGTACACACAGATCAAAGGAGTAATCCTAAGGGAGTAATTAGACTGAAGTATATGCCTCTGAAGACACTGAGAGAGTAATGAACTGAGGTTAATATGGAGGAGAAAGAGATACTTGAAGGAAGGAAAGAGAGAGGATAGAGGGATGCATGTAGAAGAGATGTGTTGAATAAAGAGAAATAGGTGAGGAAAGAAGGTATGATGAGATGTGTTGAATAGAGAGAAAGAGGTGAGGAAAGAAGGTATGATAAGATGTGTTGAATAGAGAGAAAGAGGTGAGGTAAGAAGGTATGATGAGATGTGTTGAGAAAGAGGTGAGGAAAGAAGGTATGATGAGATGTGTTGAATAGAGAGAAAGAGGTGAGGTAAGAAGGTATGATGAGATGTGTTGAATAGAGAGAAAGAGGTGAGGAAAGAAGGTGTGATGAGATGTGTTGAATCCATGACACCCGTGCCATGACACTACCTCCACCGTGCATGCCAGTGCCATGACACTACCTCCACCATGCATGCCCGTGCCATGACACTACCTCCACCATGCATGCCCGTGCCATGACACTACCTCCACCGTGCATGCCCGTGCCATGACACTACCTCCACCGTGCATGCCCGTGCCATGACACTACCTCCACCGTGCATGCCCATGCCATGACACTACCTCCACCATGCATGCCCGTGCCATGACACTACCTCCACCGTGCATGCCAGTGCCATGACACTACCTTCACCGTGCATGCCCGTGCCATGACACTACCTCCACCATGCATGCCCGTGCCATGACACTACCTCCACCATGCATGCCCGTGCCATGACACTACCTCCACCATGCATGCCCGTGCCATGACACTACCTCCACATTGCTTCATAGATAAAGGGGCATTGGAGAACAGAAGAATCTGCAGATTTTCTGCACTTTTGCATTCCCTTCACTTTGACAAAGGCTCACTTTTGTTTAATCTGTGCATCGATTTCTGTTTTATAATTGTACCGGCTGACTTCTGCTCTCTGTAGCAAATGCTAATCTGACCTTTATTTTTGTGTTAGAGGTTTGCATCTTGCAGTTTAGACTGTAATTCTGCTGCCATTTTCTTCTGCGAACAGTAGATTGTGGCACTTTAATCCCAGCATCCAGGAGGGTTTAGTAATTTCATGGGTGATTATTTAATTGTTGTTTTTCCCAGGGCTAGTCATTCTTCTGCCATCAACTACTGTGGTTTTCTTTGGCTGACCTGGGCATTGCAGAGTGTTGAAGAAACCAGTGTAATTTAGTTTATTTTTTCTTAGCATCCAAATTGCTTGGATTTCGTTAATAGACATCTACAGTACCTAGTGTTTGTTGGGATTATGCCTACTGACACTAAATGCAGAGTCTAAAGGCAAATGCATAGTATTTAACTGAGACTACACAATCAATGTTCTTTTATTTGTAATCAATCAATGCAACAGGAAACACCTGGGCCCAGTTCCCCGATAACGTTCACTCTTAGCCCGCTAAGAAGACTCAAAAAGATATATCTTACCGAAGTTGTTTATGTTCTTAAGTGTGTTCCCCGAAGTCTCTCTTAGGAAGCTTCTTATCACGCTGCCTCTTAAGTACGACGTTACAAGGCGCTGTCCCAAGGGAAGGTGCTGAATGTGTTGTCATCGATTGCTCAGGAATCGATTTTTCACTTCACGCGAAGGTGCATACGGCGTTAAGAAAGACAACACGTTCTATGTAAATGAAACATTCCTCAAATTATTATTAAGTTATCAGTAAAATATAGACTACTAATTAAATTATCAAATTGTCAGTAATGTGTTCACACGAGATGTTGTTACTGGTAGACGAACCGGGTATCCCTCGCTAACCATCCACTCTCCTCATCCCGTTGTCCCACTTCTTGATGTGGGTTTAACGACTTCTAAAAATGATGTAATTCACTTTTTTTTTTTTGGTTTACAGTTCCTAATCTGATTTTGGTATGTGTTTGTCTGTAGTTGCTGAGCAACAGTCACACCAGTGACCGTGTATGTGTGTGTTTGTACGCGCATTTTCATTAAAAATACTTGATCATCAACAAGATTGTATGTCATTCTGTCATCCTTAATGAGTCAACAACTGATTCTCTATTGCCATTGGAAACATACGCATAAAATCTTGTTTTATCTAGCCTATGAGATACCTTATTTATTCACAAGGAAATTAAGCAGTGTCAATCTAAGTGCACTGCACATTCATATATAAAGGCTCCTTTGAAGAGGCTGCGTAAAGACATAAGTTCATAATGTACATTATCTGTGTGTTTGACGAGGCGTAAGGCTACGCATAAGCTATGCATGAGGCAAATCAGCAATGTGACTTGCTAATTTAGGCATATTTAAACTTTTGACTGAGAGATTCTAAGGTGTAGGCTCCTTCGCCAACCTTAAGAGAAGCATGTCAATGATTGGCGTTGCATAGACCACTTATGGAATGGACACAATGGCATGATAGAGTAAAGGTTTAAAGGATTAGAATCACACACAGAATATTTAATGGATGCAAGGTTTGAAAATACCATTTATTTTTCAAAAAAATAAACATTCCATCATAAAACTAATCAAAAGAAAAGTCCATTCAATCATGGATGACGGCTAATGATAGCTCAGCAAGTTATTCCAAAAAGAAAATATAAGTCAATCAAAAACATTTGCAATCAAAACCTGCCTTGACTCAACCCCTGCAGCGTGCAGGGCAGCCCTCTGTGGAGGATGGATGACCTCAACTTCTCCCTCTCCATCTTCCTCCTCATCCACTTCCACCTCCTCCCCCTCCGGAATAGTTGCGCCTCCTCGCACAGCCATGTTATGGAGTATGGCCGTTGCCACCGTAACT
>JACXGM010036241.1:0-11449 GCA_016801145.1 Umbra pygmaea
TTTTTAACGGAAAAAAATAATAATTTATTTAAAATGAACAAATATTATAATTAATTAGACCATAATAGACTAGGTTAAAAAATATATTTTGCCAAGGCTATAACAAAAAGTGCATTATGCATCTAATTTCTGGGTGTGCCAGCTGCCTCTTTGGGTGGCACAAGCACACCCTGGCACACCCGTGCCTACGCCACTGCTTTAAACTATTGCTGACAGTAATTATTTCCAGAATAACATTCCATAAGTATCATTCATTGTGTGTCACTTATTCTGTGCCACAGAAAGAGGTGTATTGATTTTAAAATGGAACCGATTTCCCTTCTAGCACAGATACCATTGGTAGGGATGGTTGATATCTAATAGTACAGTAGTAGGAGATCAAAGTCAAAGTCGTTTATTTATCATATGCATCGAATAACATCACATCATCCTATGCAGAGAAATTCTTTTGACATGGCTCAACACATCTATGCAGTGGGCTTAAAAAGATTACAACAATATAAATAATTTTTAAAACAATAATAAAAAATAGTAGAAATAATAATAATACGCTATGTACTGAGCAGCGATCTGGAAAATGTACAGCAGTAGGAGTAATAAATATTAAAAATATGGCATGGAAAATTGCTTTTAAATGTGCATAAATGTGCTTTTAAATGTGCATTTGAGCATAAAGTGACCAGGATATGTTAGTGCTTAACAGATGATTGTGATCAGTGTCAGTGTTCCATGTTGAGCAGCCGAATGGCCTGGGGGAAGAAACTGTTTTTGTTTCTGGTAGTCCGTGCCTTGATGCTCCGATAACATCTACCAGACGGCAGCAGCGAGAAAAATCCACGGCCTGGATGGCTGTGGTTCTGTAGAATGTTCTTTGTTTTCCTCAGGCATCACTTGTGGTAGATGCCTTGCATTGAGGGGATGCAGCAGCCTATGATGCGCTCCTCTGACTTCACCACCCTCTGAAGGGCCTTACGATCAGCAGCGGAGCAGCTGCCGTACCAGGCGGTAATGCAGCCTGAGAGGATGCTCTCAATGGTGAACCTGTAGAAGTTTATTAAAATCCTGGCAGACATGCCAAACTTCTTGAGTCTCCTAAGGAAGTATAGGCGCTTTTGGGCAGTTTTTGTTGCCGAGATTGTCTGTTTGGACCATGTGAGGTCAGGGGTGCTGTAAAGGGGGGGTAAAGGATGACGATTCTCGGGGCCCATGACTAAGAGGGGGCCCAGAGAAGCCCCCAATAAATAAGTCTCAGCTGTGTTGGGGGCCCTGTCAAGATTCTTTTCATGGGGCCCAAAATCCTCAGCAGCGCCCCTGTGTGAGGTTGTCGCTGATGAACACACCGAGGAACTTGAACTCTGAAACTCTCTCGACTTCAGCTCCATCGATGTGTATGGGTGCAGGACCCTCCCTCTGCTGCTTCCTAAAGTCCACTATCATCTCTTTAGTCTTGCTGACGTTGAGGGAGAGGTTGTTGCTCTGGCACCAGGTAGCCAAGGCTCTTACCTCTTCTCTGTAAGCAGTCTCATCGTTGTTGGAGATGAGACCTAGAATGGTTGTGTCATCAGCAAACTTTATGATGATGTTGGAACTGCGTGTGGCCACACAATCATAAGTGAACAGAGCGTACAAGAGGGGACTGAGTACGCAGCCCTGTGGGGCTCTGGTGCTCAGGGTCATTGTGGAGGAGGTGAGGTTGCCCATTCTCACCATCTGGGGTCTTCTTGTTCAATCCTTGGTTTTCTTCATACGGTTTTCTTCATATTTTTGTGATCTTATCTGGCCAAGTAACTATAATAAATAAACATTGTAATCTTTAAACACAGCTTACAGTTACTTGGCCAGATAAGATCACAAAAATATGAAGAAAACCGTAAGAAAAACATATGCTAATTTGATTCTTTCTGGATGCAAGGGACACCATATCATTTGGCGTCCCTTGCATCCAGAAAGAATCAAATTAGCATATGTTATTAGAGCAGGAAATACTAATTTTCCTAATAATTAAAGACTACTCATCAACAGATTTTACACAATTCCTATATACTGGCCAAATATAAGATATTATTGACAGATTCCATTAGCTTCACATATCCAAGTACTTGTCTAAAGCGGCTGACTCTGACTCTTTAAAAATACAAAAGTTTCTGGAAATAAGTAAATGCCCCTTTCTTCATTTTTTTGTGTTCTGCATTAGTGTCAATACAAAATAGCTATTTTTAGATTTCCACACTTTAATATGCCAATAAATGCAAGTCACTGCCGTGGTTACTCCGTTACTATTTCAGGGTGAGCTTTCAGTGTCTGTGAGAAAGAAAGGTTTGTCCAGGCTGTTGAGGCTTTTAAAGCAGGCCTACTCTTCCTATCATTCAAATTGATTAACTGTGTTCTGTATTATTATTGTGTATTGTCACGTTCCAATGGTAGAGACAGGCGCGAGGTACTGATGATCCAATATACTTTATTTTATATTTCAAAAGAACACTGCCACGTGGGGCTTAAGAATAAATCTAGGAATACACACAGGAACGCGTACAGGAACACATAACGATAACATTGACTGACAAGGACAAGGCAGAAACACAAGGGCTAAATACACGTACTAATAAGACTAACTGAAAACACCTAGGAGATACTAAACGATGACGTAACCTATGCAATGACAGAATGAAACACAAGGGGAACCATGGCAACGACAGTATTCAACACAGAAAGGAATCATAAACAGACATAACACTCATAACAAAATAGTACAACTAAGCCACCGTAATTCTATACTGAACACCAAAGA
This sequence comes from Umbra pygmaea, assembly GCA_016801145.1. Classification (NCBI taxonomy): domain Eukaryota; kingdom Metazoa; phylum Chordata; class Actinopteri; order Esociformes; family Umbridae; genus Umbra; species Umbra pygmaea. Next base: position 2,789 of record JACXGM010036241.1, read on the forward strand.
ACAACATATACACAAGAGACACGAAGGATAACTGAAAGGAAAACTAAAACGATCTTATATAGGGAGTCATATTCAGTTCATTACGCCAGCCACACCGGCTGGACGTTACATGTATATAATATCTCTGTATGTGTGTGTATATTATCTTATTATGTGTATGTATTTATTTTTATGCACTTTGAGATTATACTTCTATAAGAAAAGGGCTTTAGAAAAGCAATGCAATACATTATTATTACTGTCGCATCCCGACCGAGAGCCGGTGGGGTGCGTCGCTCTAACTCCCCGGAATACTAAGGGATTTTCATTTCTGAATACTTTATGTTATGTTGTTTCTACTGGACTCTAGCCTTCTATATGAGAGGCTATCTCGTTGGTGAATAGGATCTATCACGCTCTGCCTATCTTTATGGTAGCCTGTTAGCCTGCTGATTGCGCACACAGGTGCACCTTGTTATCTTCCTTATATATACCATATCTGGTTGACTTTGCATTGTCTGTTATTGATTTCCCTGTGGTAGAGTCTGCAGTATTATATTATTCCTCAGTTGTATAGTTCTGTCTATGCCTGGCACCCTTTTGGATTAAAGCTTTGTGTTTTTTGACATCCGCACCTGTCTCCTATTCTACAAACTCATCACAGAATAACAGACCTTACTATGGAGGCAGCGGGTGGTGAAGGAGGTGCAGACGCCATGGGCGAAAGAGACCGCGTACTTCAACAGCACCACAACCAGTTGGCGAACCTCGAAGTAGCCATGGCAGAAGTACTTCTACGATTGCGACGTTTGGACACAACAGGAGCTTCTCCCTCTCCTCAACCAGCGGCAGTGGTGGACCGTGCCATGCCAAGCGGTATTGACCTCGCTCTCCTGGAAAGCTACGACGGCAGCCCCGAGAGATGCAAAAGCTTCCTTCTACAATGCGAGCTCTATTTTGCGCATAAGGCCAGCCGGGACATTACAGACAAGGCTAAAATAGCCACTATGGTGTCTGTACTGACTGGGAAGGCATTGGAATGGGCCACCGCGCTATGGGAGGGAAGGGGGCCGGAGACCAGGGATTATGAGACATTCAAAGATCTATTTGAGGCCGTTTTTGATCACCCCACAGGAGGGAGGGAGCGAGGAGATAAGCTGCTCCATATCAGACAGGGCTCTAGAACGACTGCTGAGTATGCACTGGAATTCCGGACCCTCGCCTCAGCCAGCGGCTGGAATGAAACAGCTCTCCTGTCCTTATTTCGAGACGGTCTCCGAGAGGAGGTAAAGGTGGAACTGGCGTGCAGGGATGACCAGGCTAGCCTGGACCAGCTCATCTCCATGGCCACTAAACTAGAACGGTTACTGCGCGCTAGAAGGAAACCTACCAGGCAGACCCCGCCTCCTCCTACTGTGTCCCGCTACGAGGAACCGATGGAGATGGATACCACACGCCTGACCCCCGCTGAAAGGAATCGCAGGCTACGACGGGGGTTGTGTTTGTACTGCGGGGAGAAGGGGCATCTCCTAGCCCAATGTCCGAGCACCCACGAGGCCTCTTGGAGAGGGGAGAGACCCGTCAGACCACCTAAGGTAGGCCTTTCTACTCCTACTCAACCTCTGTCCAGTAAAGTGTTAACCTTGAGCGTAGAGATCGTGGAGCTACACCCCTTAGGACAGATGGCAGCGCTTGTGGACTCAGGAGCCGCCGGGAATTTCGTGGACGAAAACCTGGTGCTGAAGTGGCACATTCCCGTGGAGGAGGTTCCTACTCCCATACCCGTGCTGGCCGTTGATCACCGCCCGGTAGGCAAAGGCAGCATCACCCAGCGTACTGTTCCATTGCACATGACGATAGAACAACAGCATACGGAACAGATTCGTTTTTTGTTATCTCTTCTCCTGCGCATCCTATTGTATTGGGTATGCCCTGGCTGGAGAGACATGACCCTGTGATAGACTGGAGGACGAAGGAGGTGAGTCTGTGGTCTGCTGATTGTGTGGAGAAGTGTATGCAAGTAGGGGTCTGCGCTACCACCATAGAAAGCCCTCACAGACTCACGGCTCTTTCCGATATCGTCCCACAGGAATACCTGGACTTACTGGAGGTGATCTCAGCTAAGAGAGCCTCCGCTCTCCCACCACACCGGTCATGGGACTGTGCTGTAGAGCTGCTGCAAGGCGTGACCTACCTCAGGAGCCATGTGTACCCACTCTCCTGTGCGGAGAGGGAGGCGATGGAGACGTATATACAGGAGTCGTTGGCACAGGGTTACATCCGGAATTCCACCTCACCCATCTCGTCTAGTTTCTTTTTTGTAAAGAAAAAGGATGGCGGACTCAGACCCTGTGTGGACTACCGGGCCCTCAACAACATTACGGTAAAATACCGCTACCCATTACCTCTGATTCACACTGCCATAGAACAAATGCACGGCGCCCGTTACTTCACAAAATTAGACCTGCGCAGTGCCTACAATCTGGTTAGAATTAGGGAGGGGGATGAGTGGAAGACTGCCTTCAGTACCACCTCTGGGCATTACCTTCATAAACGAGGTATTCCGAGACCTACTCAATACAACTGTCATTGTATATATGGATGATATACTAATTTTCCCCCCCACCTATGACTCACACGTGACGCATGTACGTGAGGTGCTGCAGAGGCTGCTGAGAAACCACCTATATGTGAAAGCAGAGAAATGTCTTTTCCATCAGGCAGCGGTCTCATTCCTGGGTTACCGCATTACGGATTCCGGCGTGGAGATGGAGATGGACAAGGTGGAAGCTGTCCGGTTCTGGCCTGTTCCCTCCTCCGTAAAGGACTTGCAAGGGTTTCTGGGGTTTGCTAATTATTATCGCCGTTTTATACGGTCGTTTAGCTCCGTGGCTGCCCCATTGACGGCTCTACTGAAGGGAGGACCCCGTCGGTTGTGTTGGACGCCCGAGGCGGAGGAGGCATTCCGCACCTTGAAGGACCAGTTCACATCTGCGCCCATCCTGAAACACCCGGACCCGGACCTTCCATTCGTTGTGGAGGTGGACGCGTTGGAGACTGGGCTTGGTGCCATCCTTTCGCAAAGACAAGGTAACCCAGCCAAACTGTACCCATGTGCTTTCCATTCCAGGAAACTGAGTCAGGCAGAACAACATTACGACGTCGGAGACCGGGAACTGTTGGCGGTCGTGGACGCTCTCAAACACTGGAGACATTGGTTAGAAGGAGCGAGGCTGCCTTTTCTGGTGTGGACCGACCACCGCAACCTGGAATACCTGAAGGCTGCGCGCCGGCTCAATCCCAGACAAGCTAGGTGGGCCATGTTTCTCACCAGGTTTCGATTTCTCCCTCTCTTATCGTCCTGGGTTGAAGAATGGGAAGGCAGATGCTCTATCGCGCATGTACGGTGCGGAGGAACGGTGCGTGATAGAAGCCCCAGTAATTCCCCCCGCGTGCATCGTGGCACCCATCCAGTGGACGATCGATGAGGACATACGCCAGGCCCAGGTACGTGATCCTACACCACCCGAATGTCCCCCTGACCTCCTCTATGTCCCTGTTGATACCAGAGACCGGCTCTTAGTCTGGGCTCATGCCTCTCCTACATCGGGTCACGCGGGCATATCTCGCACGCTTGGCTCCCTTCGGTCTAAATACTGGTGGCCTCACTTGGCTCAGGACGTCCGCCGTTATGTCTCCTCCTGCTCCGTCTGCGCACAGTGTACCAGCCCACGTCATCTTCCATATGGTAAGCTGCTACCCCTACCAACACCACAGAGACCCTGGTCACATCTGTCCTTTGATTTTGTCACTGATCTGCCCGAGTCCCAAGGTTACACCACTGTTCTGGTCATCATTGACCGTTTTTCCAAATCCTGTCGGTTGGTTCCGTTCTCAGGGTTGCCCACTACATTCCAAACCGCGGAGGCTCTGTTTACCTATGTTTTCAGGATTTATGGGATACCGGAAGACATCGTTTCGGATAGGGGGCCACAGTTCACGTCCAGGGTGTGGAGGGCCTTTATGGCGAAATTGGGAGTCGCCGTCAGTCTGACGTCGGGCTATCACCCTCAGTCTAACAGTCAGGCTGAACGGGCGAATCAGGAGATCGCCCGCTTCCTCAGGTCATATTGCAGGGACAGACAGGGTGAGTGGGCTGATGTTCTGCCATGGGCCGAGTATGCCCAGAACTCTCTGCGCCACTCTGCTACTAACTTGACACCTTTTCAGTGCGTGCTTGGTTACCAGCCCTCCCTTGCGCCATGGCATCCCAGTACCGACCAGATACCTGCTGTGGACGACTGGTTTCGCATTATGGGGGGCTGCCCACACTTGTCTCCAACGCGCTGTGCTACGATACAAGACGCTGGCGGACAGACGTCGGAGTGAGGCGCCGGTCTTCCTGCCCGGGGACAGGGTCTGGGTGTCCACCAGCGATATGGCGCTGCGTACTCCCTGTCGCAAGCTTTCTCCCTGCTTCCTGGGTCCCTTCCCAGTTCTTCGACGCGTGAATGAGGTGACGTATACCCTTCAGCTCCCGGCTCATCTGAGGCTCTCTCCCTTTTTTCATGTGTCCCTCCTCAGGCCGGCGGTGTCGGGTCCCCTGGACGATAGCGGTCTTGGCGTCGCTCCTCCTCCTCCATTCCTGGTAGACGGCGACCTTGCCTAATCCGTTCGTCGCCTGGTGGACTCCAGACGGCGTGCGGGCCGGTTGCAATACCTCGTCGACTGGGAGGGGTACGGGCCCGAGGAGCGTAGCTGGATCCCGGCTCAGGACGTTCTGGATCCCTCCCTGCGCCGGGACTTTCATCGGTCTCACCCGGATCGCCCTGGTCCTCGCCCAAGTGGTCGTCCGCGGTTTCTGCTACATCCAGCGGCTGGAGCCGCTTCTCAGGACGGGGGTCCTGTCGCATCCCGACCGAGAGCCGGTGGGGTGCGTCACTCTAACTCCCCGGAATACTAAGGGATTTTCATTTCTTAATACTTTATGTTATGTTGTTTCTACTGGACTCTAGCCTTCTCTATGAGAGGCTATCTCGCTGGTGCATAGGAACTATCACGCTCTGCCTATCTTTATGGTAGCCTTTTAGCCTGCTGATTGCGCACACAGGTGCACCTTGTTATCTTCCTTATATATACCATATGTGGTTGACTTTGCATTGTCTGTTATTGATTTCCCTGTGGTAGAGTCTGCAGTATTATATTATTCCTCAGTTGTATAGTTCTGTCTATGCCTGGCACCCTTTTGGATTAAAGCTTTGTGTTTTTTGACATCCGCGCCTGTCTCCTATTCTACAAACTCATCATAATTACTCTTATTATTATTATTATTATTATTATTATTATTATTATTATTATTATTATTATTATTATTATTACTTGTCCTGTACACTCTCCCTCTCTGAATGCTTTCTATGTCTTTTATAGGCTCCTGATGAGCATTAACGAGTAACAGGTGTGTGGGACAGGGACCGCCTACTCTAGTAGTATCATATTGCTGATCTGGCAAGCACGGCTCACCCTAACCCATCAGGAGTGAGACGTGATGTTACCGCCCCGTCACAACTTATACTTGCAAAGTCTTCTCCTTGGAATAGACTCAGCACAAGATGCTCTGCTGTAGCTTGTCAGTAGTTTTGCAGACTTTGAATCCACAGGTAGCTGGTATGAAACTCAATACTGTATGTTATATGTTTTGGGGGAAATGTGCGTACTCATTGAAAATAAGTGTGGTATACAACTCTGTTTAACGCATGAAAATCTAAATTCATTATGATGTTGATTGGCATGTGAAAAAAATAGAAAGTCTGTTACATGTGTGCTTGCATATAGTAGTTGTGTTCTGGAAATTCACCTGCACTTCTCATCATTTTTCATACAGTAAATTAGCAAATATGTTGAATAACAGGCTTAGTACATTGGTGGCCAAACTCATTTTACACTTGGCTAAAAGTTGCTTCATCTGCAGTAAGAACTTGTTTTTCAATGTAATCTCTTTAATATAATGTACTCTCTAAAGTAATATAATGTGGATTAAATGTTATATTTTTTATGCTGATACATACACCTTCCACTGTCACCAATTGAACCTCTATAGAGGCAACAAGACAGGGTTACATACAGGGTTAAGACAGGGATAAGACAGGGTTACATACAGGGTTAAGACAGGGTTACATACAGGGTTAAGATACTGAGACTTAGTGGACTCTATTGTTGCAATATCCTGTTATAATACTAAAAACTGAATATAACTGTAATTATTGCTCTCTGTATGTTTTCATGACATTCTCCTCTATGTAATTGAACCACAATCTGGTAATATAGACTTTCTATATATTTGACATTTTCATCTGATATAGAATTAATTAGTCATCTTTTCTTTGCCGGTGAGAATTAGTTTTCAATTGACCTGGTTAAATAACAGTTTACTAACAGTAATATGTCATATGTATAGAAAGCTCTTGATCTCTTGTTTAAGATTTTACAAAGCAAGATCCTATTTCGCACTGTTTTAGCGAAACTGGCCCATTAGAAGCGACAGGTTGGTACCTCTCCAGGAACAGGTTTGGAAAGAGAACATGCAGTATAGAAGCCGTTCAGGAATTTTGCTGTGTGATCTAACAGTTATTCTGTTAGTTAGTTTTAACTATTCTGGATGTGTGTTAAAAGTGTATATTTTGCCTATTCTCCAGATCCACATGATCTTCTATCTGCTGAGGTTGGACCATGCCTATGTCTCCAGCATTTGACAACTTATTACAATGGTTTCCCTTACAGAAGTGCATTACACAGTTGCACCAGGTACAAAACCGACTAGCAGGTCCACCACTTCTTTTTTTCCTTTTAATTTTTCTCCACTTTTATTTCCCACTGACCCTGCCTTGTTGACCACTCCGCAACTCCTTGGACAGATTTGGGATGGTGAGGGGTGCTCACATATTTTATCCAACCACACGTCGCAAATCCGCCAATTCTTTTCATATTGCTCATCCAAAAGGGAGGCCTTTAGTCAGATCATGCACAGGATGATTACATTCACCAACTATACTTCTGTAATTGAATATACAGATGCCGATCTGCACACAAGGAGTCACTGGAGAGTGACTGGGCAAGGTAGATAAATTATCTTATCTAGCGCAAATCCCATGTAGTGCTATGCCAATTTATGCTGTCATGTAGGAGGTCGAGGGAAAGCCGGAGATCACATAGTAAGGCTTGAACCACTGACCATCATGACGTAGTCTGTCCTGCAATTCAGTGACACTACGCCATGCAGACCACCCTGGTCGGCCACTTCTAACGTCTTATCTTCCCTGTCAGATCGAAATGTTGTCTATCCATGCTTTAACAATAAATTCACACAGGATCATAACAGAGTTATAGAGCCCAACCGATATATTGGCGGGCCGATATCTTCGGCCGTTATTAGGCATTTTCCAAACTATCAGTATCAGCTATTATATTGGCCGATAAATGAATATAAAAAACTTTTAACTGCCTCTGCTGAATTGAGTCAGTACACTACCTCATATACTATATATCATTTAGATTTTGCTGTTGATATTATTTATCAGAACTTATAGAACTTAACAGAATATTTTTTTGCAGTCTTGTTAAAAGTTATATTTATGAAGCTTTATTTTTAAACTGCATTATCATATTATATATTTTATTTGTGAGGACTCTAAATAACTACAAAGAACTAATGTTAGGGTAATCTGTTGATGTTTTGTTACTTGTTTCTGGATTTTGTTTTTTATAATGTATATCAGCCAATATATGGGAATATTGGATTTTAATTTACCAACTATTTGTATCGGTATCGGCCTTAAAAATCAACTTGTGTACACATGTAGTTTGCACATATTCATCTGCACTGTAATTTATTCCTTGTACATTATTTACATAATATAATTTGCACAATATCCTTTGCAAAATTATGCTCAAGTGTTACTGCCCTGCCATTGTCACATCCTCTCCTGGTCCCTGTCTGGTCCGACGTTCCTCATCTTCGGAGTATTAAGGGGAGTCAGCGTTATCTGCGCTTTCTATGTTAGCGGAGATCTTACTGTGTTACTTATGTGTATACCTTTCGTTCATTTATGTTACGTTCGTAAGAATATTTCTGTTAAGCAGGAGGAATATGCTTGATGTAGATTTACTGGTACAGATATGCCACAATAGGTGTGCGTTTTGCTTTAAGTCGGGGCTGACCCGTTATTCCTTATTCACTGATATGATTACGCACAAAGGTGCGATAGATACAGCCATCCTGTTTGCTATTTAAACCCTGCACTAAGTGACTAGGTTGTTAGTTATTATTTCCTGTACAAATCACATACCAGTTTCCCTCCTGCTACATGTTTACTCTATGTATTGGATTCCCCTCTGTTGTAGAATTAAAATCTCTGTTGATCTGCACTTGCCTCCCTCTCTTGATCTTCGTTACAGTCACTTTTCATTATTTTTTTAATTTTTTTAAATTTTTTTTGGGGAAAGGTCAGCTTCAGTATTTGACAACAGGGTTGTCATTGTTCTATATTGTGCATCATTTCCAATCCCACTTTTTTGTTTTTTATTATTGCCCCCTACACTCCACACCCATCCCAACCCTTACCTAACCGTGACCAAATGTTGAGACCAATTACCTGTGCCATTTTAATATTTATCTCTAGCTTATAC
>JACXGM010036242.1:0-11448 GCA_016801145.1 Umbra pygmaea
TTGTCATTTTTCTTAGTAAAAATATATATGCTGAAAAGGCCCTCCCGAATGGTATAGTAAAATTAAATAAAACTGCAATTAGATTCATCACAGGCATTCTGAGTTCAGACATGTGTCCCATGTCTCTATTATTGGTAAGTCTGACAGCACCATGGGTGGATGCAAGTTTTACATTATGTAGCATTAAAACACTGTAATCAGATCGGTACTCAGTATTGGATCAGTACTCAAAGTTCAGTACTCTGATCGGTATCGGCAATGGAAAAGTGGTATCGGTGCATCTCTAGTATATAGTGCACATAAGCCCCTAAGAATATTACTGGGTGGGCCTGAAAGGTTTCAGTGGGGGTCAAGGCCATTAACTAATGTTCATAAAAAGAGCTCTTAATAACAATTAATTTCTGTTGACATACTAGAAAAGTGATCATTGTCACGTTGCCCTTTGACCCATTGTAAACGGCATTAAAAACAATACATGGACTTACTTTGTGTGCTAACCTGGGATCAAAATTATATTGCTGATCCAAACACCCAATTATTTATAAATAAAAATCAAGGAAATTGTCAGGGGTGCCTACACTTTTGCATACGACTGTTTGCACCTCAGCAAACGTGTAATTTTTGTCAATCATGAAATGCTTGAAGTAATAACAAATAATAAAATGTATTATACGGTTTACAATCCACTCGCCACTGTGGCTTTTAGATTAGGCTAGATGGTACCAAAGTCAAAATGTACCCGCATTTCCCACCCTGGTTGATTAGCGAGAACAATGAATTTGAATAACTTTTCTTTTTTACCTTTGATGCTGTCAGTTGGTAGTTTTTCACGTAAAAATCTACCTAGAACCTTAACATGTACTTTCTGTAGTCACGTTGTAGTGGTGTAGAGATGGGAGAACCAAAGCAGGTAGATGATTGATGAAAAATGATATGTACGCGAGTTGCACACAAATAAATATATATAGTACCTACGTGCTCTTTATGCAGCGGCACGGACCCTGGAGGAAAAAATGTGTATACATATATATACAGAGCGTACGCTTCTAACTGACTACATACATTTCTCACTTCTCACAATCTTCACAGAGAACTCCTGGATGCGGTTAGGGGAAAACACAATGTCAATCACAATGAACCGCGCCCTCCTCTCCTTCACCCGGACAGATATAGGGACTGAGCCGCCAACTGATAGTGCTTAGATAATTAGACCATCTCAGTCCCCAATCAGTACCAGGTGAAAGAGAGGAAGGCACTACATAGCACACATAATATTAATAAACTACATTCCATTTAAAACGCAAATCAACAGCACCTATGTACTGGCATAAGGGAAAATAAAACACCATGCCTAGCACTGACAGAGAATGAAAATATATAGGAATTAAACTAAACATGTAAATGAGTCCATACTCAGTTCAATGGAACAGGAGTCCCACTCTGAGACTCCCGTTACAGTAGCAGAGGAAATACATGTACATGTCATTTTTTTATGTTGTCATTTTTAATTTGTGCTTAAAACGTATTATAGCCATTTTGTACTCAGCTTAATTTTCTTGCAAACATACTTAGACATTTACTTATTGTTAATACAGTAAGGACAGAGTACATGGACAAAAATCGTTAACTTAATTTTCATTCTGAATGACCCGTCACTACAACTACTCTCGTGTTTACTGCACCTTATTAGGACGTGGTATCGGATCATTTTATCAGACTCCATATGCCAATACCCAATCCCATATTTTTGGCCAGTATCAGACACATTTCCAATCCCAGTATCGGAATCGGTACATCCCTACTATATAACAAAAAGTATGTGGACACCGCTACTAATGAAGGAGGAGGGATAATGGTCTGGGGCTGTTTTTCAGGGTTTGGGCTAGGCCCCTAATGTCCAGTGATGGGTTGTCTTAATTCTACAAGATACAAAGAGATTAAACAATTGGGTCGTTCCATCTTTTTGGCATCAGTTTGGGGAAGGCCATTTCTGTTCCAACATGGCTGGGCCCCAAGCAGAGTTTATAAAGACATGGTTTGACATGTTTGATGTGGTGGAACTTAAGTGACCTCCATAGAGCCCTGACATCAACCCCATTAAACACATTTGGGATGAATTAAAATTGTGATTATGAGCCAGGTCTTCTCATCCAACTTCAATTCCTGAGCTCACAAATGCCCTTTTGGCTGAATGGGCACAGATTTCCACATACACACTACAAAATCTTGTGGAATTTTTTCCCAGAATAATGGTGGCTGCTATAGCCGCAAAGGAGGAGACAACAGCATATTGCCCATGGTTTTGGAATGGAATGTCCAACATTTTTTTAAAAAGCCCTTTTTACAACAGCAGTTGTCACAAATTGCTTTCACAGACACCCAGCCTAAAACCCCAGAGTTGATGCACAATGGCTAGGATAAACTCCCTAGTAGATGGAGCCTAATGCTGTGTTCAGACCAAACGCGAATTGAGCGTGAAATTCGCTTCTATTGCGGCTAGTTGGACGCTTGGACAATTTGAATCCACTCGCGTGTCCAAAGCGAATAGGACGCGCAAATAGGATGCGCGAATAAGCGAGTGTTTGAAGAGAAATAGACGCTTGTTCGTTCGAGGCTGAATTAAGGTGTTGGGAGGGGAGAGTGCGCACCTGCTCAGGGGCGGCACTAGGTAATTTCCCCCAACGACACATAAACAAATCACCATACTCTTAAAACTATTAATAAGAGACAGCACAATTAATGTGTTAATATTGCTCTAACACATTTTGTGTCAAATGTTAAGCATTGTAAAAAGTTCAAAGTAAAAGTTCAAGGCTGGATTCATCCGTTTCGGGATGTTTTTAATTAAAACCTGTAAAGGACATCATAAATAACCATTGACCATAAGGAATACATTTTACTGTTTGTTTTTAATTAATTCATGACTGTTTAGGTGTGAACTCCCTTTACCCGGTCATTTTGGTGTTAATTGGTAGTGCTGGGGAGAGGGGAGGGCACATCCAGGTTGTCAATGCAGACTTTTAAATTCATAACAGCATGGCTCTATCAATTATATATTCTTAATCTGACAGCCTCCGCTAATTGAGAATGTATTTATAGAGCAACTTGTGAAGTTGGAAAAAGAAGTCTGCATTATTATTTCAACAATTTGAATGCCACCTCGCAGACCAGATTGAGATCATATAGAAAGCTGGCATTCTCATTGTTGGCAGAGAAATGTTTGGAAACCATGGAGCTGGCTTTTGTTATACAAAATATTATGGACAAAAAGCAATTTAACTTCCCTATTTAAGAGTTTATAATGTGAAAGACCATTTGTTGACAAGCAAATACTCACTCCACAAACGTATATACACGCGTGTTACCCCTACCCTGCTCTCCCGAGCGAGCTGCCTGATTAGCGAGATAGTAAAACAATTTGACCTACTTCAAGCGATTTAGGTATAACATAGACACTTTATAGATAGATTTTAGATTTTTCCCCTTCGCCTGTGAAATTTGGAAAGCTCAGCATTCCTGTCTGATCTTTGACTGACTCCTACTTGCGATCATCCATTCCACAAAGACAAATGTGCCATTTCTGTGTTCAGGTTATTACTGTAAAATAATATGTATTTTTTTGTTTTATGATAAATGGAGCCAGCCTCCAAAAGTAATTAACCTGTTCTGTGATTTTTTTCTAACAACACAGAAACTATGTTCTTATACACTAAAGTTGGTTGTCTTTACATTAGAATAATAATGTTTCATATAATCTAGATTTAGATATGGAAGGAATAGCATTCAATACAAAATGAATATGTCTCATATATTGAAATCAAGTTATGTCATAAAAGATTTGCTTTGTTGTGCTTTACAAGCACACCAGTCATATTAGTCATGTTACAAAATATTTTATTGAGGCCAAACAATAAATGAAAAATGTACAACATGAAAAATGTACAATATGTACAAACTATTTACTGCTCACTGCCAATATCAGCCGTTCCTCCACGTTGAATGAATGTTGAATAAATCCGGGAGTTCAAATCATATCACATGACATCATCATGTGTCAGCAACAAGCAACGTCACTTCATGGAAGTCACTCGCTCCAGACTCTCAATTTGCGTTTGGTCTGAACGCAGCATAAGAAGAAATCTAGAGAGAGGCCAGACTCAAGGGGGTGGCCCGTTTTCATCTGGCTATACCGGTGGGGGATCTGAAGGTACACAGCCAATTGTATTAGGGCCAAAATGTTCATCTGTGTTTAATTAGTGTCCATAGACAGAAATAGGAATGGGTGGGCAGTGTGATTGTCAGGTGTCCACATACTTTTGGCCATATATTGTATGTATTAGTTACTCTCAGGTCAATTTTTGCCATGATTTACATATGCAAACCTGTATGTAAATACAACAGTCTGGGTCAATCAGTGTTTATCAGCTCTAATATTTTTTATTTCTTTGAAAATGTTGTCCAGGTTTGCCTGGTCTGCTATAAGACCGAAAAGCAAGCCAGATCATCAGACCTGTAGATGTGACCATCGAAAACATTTACAGTTTAATTTGCTGCTAATTTTCGAGTAAAGAAGTGGTCTAGTCACTTCATGTCTAAATAGAATTACTTTGCTAATGTGAATGGCATTAATGTCACAGTATAGCGTCACTCTAATATCTGAAACACAGAAGCAAATCTCCCATAATTTGGTCAGTTGCTTCACTTTACGTCAGTGTCCATATTCTATGCAGACTGCTATATCCGGCCAGCCTTGAACATTGCATAAAGGAAATTCCTAATCTAAGATAAAATATTTATCTTTAGTTGTGTTCTGTCTCCATTTTTAAGAACCGTCTTTGCTCGATCGTAATTTGACAAAATAATCAATGATGAAAACAAAACAGGAACAACAAAAATCATTATTTCTTGTATTTGAGCCCCAGCTGGCAGATATAATAGACTCTGCCTATGGGAGATTGGCGTCACTCTGGCCTGTACAGCAACAACCATTTCCCATGCCAATAAAGTGTGGTTGGTAGAAAGCATTTGCTTGAGAGTTATTTGTTTGTTAGAGATGTTTGATTTGGTTACAGTCTGCACCTTAAAGATGATTCACCACAACACTGTCAAATAGAGTATCTTTCTTTGTTCCCTTCAGGAGGCTCTGGCCCAGACTCAGACTCAAGACGCACGGCCACCAGTTGACCCGTCAGAGCTCCTCCCCAGGCTGTGCCACCTGGTACGGGCCGAGACTGGCTACGGCTTCAACCTGCACAGTGAAAAGTCTCGACCTGGCCAGTACATCCGCTCCTTGGACCCCGGCTCTCCAGCTGATCGCGCTGGACTCAAACCGCAGGACAGACTAGTAGAGGTGAGCAGAGCAGGTGTTTTCACCACTTTATTGAAACAAGCAACAGAATGATGAGAGTGGAATGGATGAGAGACGGATGATGAGAGTGGAATGGATGAGAGACAGATGGCACAGGAAGTGGGGTAGCATGAGGGGGAGGAAGAGGAGATGGGGGAGGAATGTGTGGTTTCTAGGTTTGGAAAAAGATATGGAGGAAAGTGGGCTGTGCTATACACATATAGTCATCATCCATCATACACATACTTGAATAGTCATCCATCCTACACATATTATATAGTCGTCATCCATCCTACACATACTGTATAGTCATCATCCACCACACACGTACTGTATAGTCATCATCCACCATACACATATTGTATAGTCATCATCCATCCTAAACATAGAGTATAGTCATCATCCACCATACACATACTCTACAGTCATCTTTCATGCTGCCATTCTCTCTCGTCTTCACACTACTCTGGGGCAGATGTGTGGGGCGGTTGGTACTGGCCCTGCATAACACACTCAATTAATCAGGCACCAGACATGCTCCCATGACCCCGACCTCACAGCAGTACATCAGTGCCAAACAAAGCCCAACAAAACTATGTCTTTCGTCAGACAGAACATAACATTCACAGTTGAAATACATTGGGCGAAGTCACACAGATCTATATAGAACCTAACAAAATTGAATTCAATTTGTTCTGACTTAGTATCACAAGAATCCACTCCAAATACTACCTCAGCTGTCCCTCTACAGAGTGCATCACATTATCGCTCCCTTCTTGTCCAGTGAACTGGGTTTTATTTATTTTAACCAGGTAGGCACATTGAGAACAACTACTCATTTGCAATGGCAACCTGGCCAAGACACAGCGCAAGTGCAAGGAAACATGTGCAGGATATTCAGAGTATGCGGTAGTTATAATATACTGTACAGTCAGTGCAAATAGGGTCTAGGATAGAGAGGTACAGTATAGTAGATTAGTCTGAATACAAAATGGCAGTGCAAGAAATAACACTAGAGTATGAAACATAATGACTATGACAATGGAAATGTTAAATAAAAAATTATACAAAGACAGCTATGCAGATGAATATGTGCTAGATGCATTAAAAGTTAGATGAGGTACCTAGGGCAAATACAGGTAAGGAGAGGGGGTAGAGTCAACACATACAATGGTCTGACAATAGAACTGATTTTAATACTTTAAAGGTAGCGAGGGGGGCGGTGGACTCAAGCTGCAAGGATTTTTGTAGTTCGATCCAATCGTTAGGAGCAGAGAAATGGAAGGAGAGGCGGCCGAAGTAGGTGCAAACGTCTTTTGTAGCAAACAGAGAAATAAAACCACTTGAGCACAGGTTGAGAGTGGGTGAAGCTCTGGAGATTCATTTAATGAGTTAAGGTGTTGTTCTGGCTAGTGAGGACTTATAGATGAGAGGATATCAGTGAGTCAGGCACAGAGTGTTTAACGAGGGCCATCCAACTAGTGCATAGAGGTTGCATTGATGGGTGTTAAATGGAACGTTGGTGACAAAACGGATGGCACTGTGGTTAGACTGCATCTAGCGCTAAGGCAGTTATATAAATTACATCACCGAAGTCTAGTAATGGAAGGATGGTCATTTATACCAGGGCATGTATGGCAGGGAGGGTGAAGGAGGCCTTGGCCTTGTGTTGATGCTACACATAGCCTGTGTTGACAGCCCACCCATTTCCATCTCTATTTACGGAGCCTGATTGTACTGATAAACAATGTGGCGTTAGTATTGTACATCATGTGTCTTTCAGATCCCTCACCCAGTACAGCCAGATTATGACCGCTTGAGTCTGGCCCCTCTCAATGTTTCTTTCTAGGTTCCACCTACTAGGGAGTTTTTTCTAGCCTCTGTGGTTCATTTCTCATTGTTGCTTGCTCTTTAAAATTTTAGGCTGGGTATCTTTCAAAGCATTTTGTGAAAGCTACTGATGTACAAACGGCTAATCAAGGTCAGTTCTTTTTGGTCCCTTGATGGGAACCAAATGCTGCTACAAGTAATGTTGGAGGGCCAGTAGGGGGCAATTCTTGCTCTGGTCTAAAGATTACATACCAATGCCCCAGGGCAGTGAAGGGGACTTTGCCCTGTGGAGCATGCAATTCTTCAGATGAGAGGTTCTGACTCTCTGTAGTCACTTAAAACCTGTAATGTAAGAGTATGGGTGTTACTGTAACCCTGGCGTCCAGGTCAAATATTTAATCTGTTATTCATAGCATCGTGACAACTTAATCATCCCCAGCTTTTAATTGGCTCATTCATCCCCTCTACTCCCACTGCTACTATTCCCAAGTTCACTGATGCAAATTCAGAAAATGTTCTAAGTCAACTAAAACAATGGTACATAAAGGATGCATAGCATGCCTTACTGACACTGGAACAACAGGCATCAGCACACAGTGCTTTGATGTTCCTTTGACAGTCCAGAGGCAGGAAGCAAGATAACTTTACTGTTGTTATGGGATCTGGCTTCCTGTGTCTGTCAATACACAACACAATGGAAATTGCAGACATTGACAAAAGACTCCTTTATCCTGAGCTCCCTATAAATAGGCTTCATCATGTTAAAATAAAGTGAGGTCTAAACATAAACACACCCAGGGAAAGTACACTACATTGTTTAAATAATGACCTGGGTCATTGGTAGTTTTGACTATTTTTACTTTTTGACTATGTGTTACTTAATGGCAGGAAGATGTTTGATCCAAATCAGATATTGATCATTAATATTTTCAATTTTTTTTCTGAATAATATACATGACAGTTGATGATATGGTCATCAAATATAATTTGGACTAAATGATGACGCTGGAATGGTAGTTCAGTCGGTGTGTAACAACAGTCAGAGATTCTGGAACATAGTTGTGTTTTGGCAGGACACTCAGTTTTCCTTGGTTGACCACATGACTATAGGGTACAAGTAATCATCCGTTGAGCTCAGAGCTACACAGGACTGAACACAAGGCCGGGTAGTCAAAGCGGTATCATCTTGGGTATTTCTATGGGACCAGTCAACACAATCAACAAATTACACACAGGCAAACCAAAGCAAACCTGCCAGGGTGGCACATCAGCCGGCTAAAACAATTGGTCTAAATAATATGGCTACCTTTTGAACACATTCTTTTTGAATTGCCCAGTTATGAACACACATGACACCCACATCAAAACTCAGCCAAAACACAAATGTTTTTATATTCATTAATGTTTGCTAGCATTGATCCAACTCAAATGCAAATCAGGAAGTTAAGCTGCCCTTTAACAATGAAAAGTCTCCAGGCTATGTGACTGTAGTGGTGTTTAAATGGTTCCACAGTTCAATACACTGGTAGGGGAAACATCAATTGCTTTAAGCAGCCTGACAACAGTGGATCCATCCATTCAAAAGCATGAATCCAATGCAGAGCAGGTATTTGCAAAGTGATTGACAAATCCAAAATGTTGGCACTATTTATAGAAATGAATTATTTATTCTGCATTACAGCTGCACTTGAAATCCATACACAGCCATAATTTTTTCTATCAGGGCTTTTGGTGTTTCTGTCATTTCTGTTGTACTGTCAAATTTAATTGCTCCAACTTTTACCATCAAATATTCAATATGAAATTATACATATATGTTTACAGTTAACCACATTACATTATAATGTACACAAAAAATATTAGGCTGTAAGTTAATCTATATTATATAGTATTGAATATAATATTATATTTCATACAGTACAGTATTAAAAATTGTACAGTATTATTTTGCTGTCATGTATAAAAATTCTTAATATTATGAAGGGTGAAATTTGTCAGTAAGTCGGTTGTTTGTTACTTTATTTAGAAAGCATGTGCGTTCTCAAAATATTTCTGTTGCCTTCAACTAGGAAAACACCTGACCGTACAACTATGCAGCATTACTAGTTCATGTTTCACAGGCAATTCCTGCGTCATTTCTTTAGTGTGTGCATATTCAGGTGGCGATGTTGAATCACTTTTAAAAGGTTAAATGGAAATGACGATCAGAGGTTGACTGATGTGTTGACAGGTTTTGGGCAGTTTTAGCATAAGCATTAACACTAGAACCGCCAAGTCACAAGTCATTTGACTATTGAGTATGTTTATAAAAGAAATCTGTGGTTTTTAAAGCTATAGACACTGTCGTTCTTGACTTGTCCTAAATATATTTATTTTACTTTGTTCCATTTTCAGAATTCTAAAATCACAAAAAAACTAAAAATAAATTTACACCAATTTACCTGTTTTTTAACCACAAATCAGATTCAAGACAGAGTTTATTTGGTTTATTACAGAAGGTTTTCCATATGGTCCTATATTCCTATCTATGCATTCAAACAAATGCTAAAGGCCTATTTTAATTGGATTGTTTGTGTAAAACATAATCTATTTCAGAGCCTAACAATCAAATTAAAATGAACTAATTGAAAAATGGTTTGAAGTACTGCATTGTCATGCCATCACAGAGCGGGGTGGCATGTCAATGAACTGAGATATGTACTCATTGTATATATATGTATATTTCTGTTTGTTGTGTTCATTTCATATTATTCCAGTGCGTATGTACTGTAGTTTTAGTTATGCCAATGTATGTATGTGTGTGTATATGGTCTGTTAGCACCACCCTCTGGACTCCAGTAGTAAGTACCAGGTCTTAATGGTATGAGTGTAGCAAAGGTCTTGTTAAGTCTAACTGCCTATTGCTGCCAGCTGGTGTTAACAAGTACTCTGTAGCTTTATAAGCCAATGGGTCCAGAGGGTGGTGCAGTTCAATGAATGTCTAGTTGGCTCACTGTCTTCCAGGAAGAAGTACCACGATATGTAAGTTGTGACAAGAGTGTTGTTTAGCTTGAGTTTTATGCATACGCTCTGTATATATATATTGTTTCCGCGTCTATGCCGCATTAGAGCGTAGTTATATATACATATATATATATATATTAGGGCTGCACGATATTGGAAATAAATTACATTGCGATGTTTTGTTTCCCAACGATATATATTGCGATATTGCAAGCCATCAATGTAGGCTACAGTCAATAATTACCATTCCATGATACTAATAATTTCACTAAGAAAAAAGTTTAATTCTCTGTAAACAGAAAAGCAGTAAACATTTTTTTTATAAAACAGCAGCTTTACACCAACCCCCGATTGGTTTATAAAATATAACTGAAAAAATATATTTTTTATTAGAACTTATAAGCATTTTAGTTCACAATCTTTTGTTTTTAAGTCAGCTTTTTTTAGCCAACGTGCCATAGTAAAACAGTGTTGGTCATCATCATAATCATGGATAAGCAAATGCGACGGCGTGTAATTGCAACATATCTTTACGATATGAAACGTTATTGCGTTTGTTATTTCTTTCTGTATTTGACAGCCTTTCTGGTAATGTGTCACACTGGCAAAGGCATCGCAAATAGTGTTTTGTTTTGATTGACATCCGACATTAGATTTTGTACTCGCGTAAAGAGCTTTGTGGTGCCGTTTTAAGTGATCAGACAAATGGGTGGTTTTTCCTTGTTTTGTAGCCACAACTTTATAACACTCCTGACAAAGTACCTGTTTTTGGTCAAAATCCAATTTTTTGTAGCCGAAATAGTCCCAAAGATTTTGACCTTATTTTTGGTACAAAACCATCCTTTTTTTTCCTGCGTAATGCGTATCCTCTTCGTCACTCATCTTTCGCTAGTACAGCTCTGCCAGTGAAAGAGAATGTTGGCTGTTAGCAGCGGCACAACAACCAATCACAGCGAACCAATCACTGTGCAGGCATGTGGAGCGTGCATGTCATCCCAGCAACAAACCATACAACAAACTTGTGTAAACTGTGGTGCTACCTATACTGTCATTGAGTGCTACCCTTCTTTACATCGCATGTTCCGGCGATTTGACTATTGCACATGCGCACATCGCGATGTCGATGCTAAAGCACTACATCGTTCAGCCCTAATATATATACATATATATATATATATATATATATATATATATATATATATATATATATATATATATATATATATATATATATATATATATATATATATATATATATATATATATAT
>JACXGM010036243.1:0-11448 GCA_016801145.1 Umbra pygmaea
GTCAAGGTCTGGGAAGACATCCCTCAGGAGACCATCCGCCACCTCATCAGGAGCATGCCCAGGCATTGTAGGGAGGTCATACTGGCCACACACACTACTGAGCCTCATTTTGACTTGTTTTAAGGACATTACATCAAAGTTGGATCAGCCTGTAGTGTGGTTTTCCACTTTGATTTTGAGTGTGACTCCATATCCAGACTTCTATGGGTTGATAAATTTGATTTCCATTGGTAATTTTTGTGTGATTTTGTTGTCAGCACATTCAACTATGTAAAGATGAAAGTATTTCATACAATTAGTTCATTCATTCTGATCTAGGATGTGTTATCTTAGTGTTCCCTTTATTTTTTTGAGCAGTGTAGATAGTGGTTGTATTCCTTTTTCTGATCATATAAATGTCATTGTGATGCCAGTCTGCTTTTTATTAAAGAAATGCAGTATGTTTTGTGTGTGTGTGGTGTTATTTGTTTCTTTTTCATTTCTGTCTAGTCTTGTTGACACCTGCACCTTGTCATGTTGAGTGGGCTTAAAACCAAGGCAGGCTTTTATTTAAGTTTGCAACGTATTCAACCCAGCTGTGTGTTTTCAGGAAATGAGGCTGTGCTCTGACCGATCTTTAGCTCTGCAGCCAAATGTATTGTATAAAGCACCAGGTTCGATATTGGAGCAATAACTATGTAATATTTTTCCTCAAAGAATTCTAAATACATTATTTCAGACTGTTATAATGTACCTAACTCCTGCAACAGCATGCTTGTTGTTATCAACCACTGTTACACTTTTGTCTTCCACTTAGTTGTCTGCTTATCTATTTGAGGACCTTCTGTCCACACATTAGTCTGTCTTTAAGATGAGTCACATGTTACAAACTATATTTACAAATGCTGTTTATTACTAAAATGTACATGTAAAAGGAAAGGTATGGCATACAATACACATTGTTTAAGATACAATTTGACTTGTAGTAGTATGTTTACTTAATACTGCAAGTCCTCAACTGAAGCATACATTCATGTACAAGCTCATATTAATATAATTAATTGTGATCCACCATGCTTTAACTACATGTTTGTCTTTAACTATAATTAAAGGTATCCAAACTGAATGACCACAGTCTACCGAAGGAAGACCTGGTGTATAGTGCTATTCATCTGGTTGTGGAAAACAGATAGCATTCACCACATCTGAAGTTCTAAAATGTGTTTGGATTATGATGCTAGAAAATCATTTTTGGTTCAGCTTTTTCTGCTGAAAGGACAGACCAACTTTTTAGCAGCATTTTAGCAGTCCTTGGTATTTAGAGGTTCAATTTGTGTTTGACAGGTGTTGCTGTAGTTTGATAGGTGATAGTAGTAACATTAAGGATTTTGGTGTTTTCATGGTGATAAAAATTGACAAGTACATAAAGACACAAAAGTACAATCTTTCTTTGTCAACATTCAAGTATGGTAACATTTAAGATATTATATTAATGTTGATTAAAGCCAAAATAGACATTTTTAGTCATTTACAAATTCTATCGAATGACCAGTCTTCTTGTATGACTACAATATTGTGTATGTACCTATAGTTTAGGAAAAAACACAAATGTAGCTTTAAATACTTTTTTTTTTTACATTAAAATGGGCATTAACTTCAAACCAATTTTTTTTTAAATAAATTAATGTAGTTCATCTTTTACAATCCAGTGTAAATTCTAAACCCAACACAGCTATGAGTCAATGTAAAGGCAAACTTCACTTTCTGCATAATTAAGAGGTAGTTGAATCTCTAGTGCCACATTTTTTTTATTTTAGTAGAACTGGTTGACATTACTAACCATAATATAAAAGTATAGCTTCACATCTACAACTTAAAGCACTCGTGGAGCACTGTTCAGTCAAGTCCAAATGTGTGGGTAAAGAAATAAAAGCTGCGATTACAATAAGTGATCATAGTGTTTAGGTATTATATAGTCCAGGAGCAATTATTCATAATGCGTTCGTGTGTGAGACATTTCATATGTTGCATGCTCACATTCTGGTGAAAAATAACTTTCTGAAGTGTATTTATGTTAACAGTTTCTTGGTTTACTTAAACAATATGAAAGGGACAAAAGGCAACCTGGCTAATTGCAAAAATGTAAATTGGTCCCAGTAACAAGCACAAGTATGTGATGTGGAACAGCACACTGATAGTAACTATAATAACAAAGAACTATGAACGCTAATGTTTTAAACTATTTACAATGTTTTACAACTATGTCCGAAAGGGGGAAAGAGAGCGTCAATGACCATGGTTGTGGTAAGACTGGGATGGTAAGGGAGAAAAAAACATTTTAATAGAGGGTGTAGGACAGTGGTCCTCAAACCCTTCCATGGAGGGCCTAGTGTATGCAGGTTTTTGCTTTTACCTTGTACAAGCCTGATGGGAGTAGCTCACTAATTGGTTAGTATCTCCCCTCACCTGGCAGTCTAGGTCCTAATTATGCTCTAATTGAAGGGAAAGACCAAAAACCAGCATACACTAGGCCCTTTTATGGAAGGGTTTGAGGAACACTGGTGTAGGGAACAAGTAAGAGCAGAGCTGGTAAGATGAACAGTGTTATGGCTACAGTTAAATAAATTAAATAAATTATACTATTTTTATGACACTCATCACATAAGGCAAGGCTTTGGGGCAAAAAGAAAAATCACCAATAAAATTTAACTTCAAAAGGGAACAACAAGACATTAACATTTCACCCTTGTTGGGATTTAATAGATTCTGCCAAACTGTTTAAAAAATATATATAACTTCCCTTAGTGGTGAAATGAACTCCATCGTGCAACAAAGCCCAGGAGTGTCAAACCTAAGTTAAGGGTGTTTAACAAAGCTGCCACTTAAACAATTAACATATGTAGCCACAACACTGTTCACAAACCTGCGAGCCTTGTCGATCTTCCCCGGATTGGCAACACTCCTCCACCTGCATCTCTGGGTGATGCCAGAGAAGATTAACTTCATGCCTGAATACTGCAGGTAGTGGTGATGCAGGTCCCCCTTTCATTCCTGCGACGAGGTTGACGTCATTCATTCCTGCGATGGACTGATGGCGCGGACCATTGTGGTTATTACAGTTAACCAAATGTTCTAAGAAACTTGGTTATATTTTTGCCAATAGTTAGCATTAGATAATGAAGTATTTACACTTTTTTTGGACTTCGATTGAAGTAAATTAACGTGAGCATGTTTTACCACAAGTGGCAAACTAATGTTACAGACAATTATGGTAACTTCAGATACATTTACTTTACAAGGTGACTCCACATATAAGTAATATGCTGTAACTATGGGGCAAATATATATTTAAAACCTAGCGAAGTTAAATCTTACCACGAGTTATGTAGGCTAGCTTTCAGCAGCGGTTGCACCAAGATTGGCTGCGTGTGTGTGTGTGTGTGTGTGTGTGTAATGTAGAGTGTAAGCTAAGCAGCGTTGCCAACTCTCAGCTAGCGTCACAGTCAGATCATAGAGTTAGATACCGCCCAGATACCGCCCAAAAGTCTATGGCTCCTCCCTCTCGACTAAAATCGTCACATCCGCAACCAAGATGTCTGCGCCCGTAACGGCAAATTCTGTGACTCAAATCAGATTTTAACAAACCAATGGGTGACGTCACACGTGGCTCTATCCATTAATTATACAATCTATGGTTTTTCATAGTTAAGTCCTGAGTTACTACTTCGTTTCTTGAAGTTTCTAGTCAACCATCTGCTAAGTTGAGAAAGTATTAAGCCTGTATTGTTCATTTGAGTCCTCCTGGAAAAATGCACAAGCTTGACTACGTCTTGATTTGGATAAATTTTAGATTTTCCTTTTGCACCTGCAATTGCCTCTTACTACTACAAGACGTGACAGTTGCGCAAGCCCATGTACAAGTTATTAATGTACAAGTTATTTATGCTTATTTATATTTAAAGCTTTGTTTCAGACTGAAGGGTTGAATAATTCATCTCACAGTTAGAAGTAATATCACTTATAATCTAGCCTTTAAAACAATATGTCCACCATTCTGGGAGCTCTTCAATGTTTTCTAAACCCTTTTATAATGCATTAATATTAAGGTGGTGCAGTCTAATATTCACTAAAATAGATGTTAATGGTGCCTTAAGTTGTTTAATAATGCACATTTCAAGGCAACTTTGCAGTGCTAATAATATTATATGTGTGGCCATGAAAACTTTCTACATACTAAAAACTGTGCTACCTAGGCTCGTGCCTCAGGTTAAGTGTTGTCTGCCTGAATTATGTAGCTGTGTTAAATCAATAATAAGCCTGTTAGATTAATGGGATATTGCTTGTTCCAAATGAATATGACAAGTTCAATGTTTCCTCTCATCTTTGGGCTGAGGTTTAAGCACTAGATGTACAAGAGCAACCCTCAACATAATTTTTATCCTGATTTGTCTCTCAAAATGCAGGCCTGAAAGTATGACCAAACGTAGCATTCATACACTTTTATGCTGAGTATGAGCCTAGAGACGCTAACTGACTTACTTATGAACTTTGTCTGGAAAAATTCTATCAAGTTTCCACTATTAGGAAGTCTACATCTAAAGAATTCTCAATTCCAATGGCATTGTGGCTGCTATCAGCATACATAAATTTTTCCGAAGATTTAAATAGAGCCCAAAATCACATTAAATTCGTTCTGAGGGAACTATTTTGTAAAACCGAAATATGAACGTATGAGAGGGTCAATTACGTTCGTAGGGAACTAAATTGAACATTCGAATAACGTTAAATATGAACATATAAAGATCATGACGTGGCGTATAATTCCGCGACTTGCATGCCAGTGTTCGCGAGCTCAAATCCAGACCGGCACTTTGTGTGTGTTTTGTTCGACATTGCTTGTGTCATGCAGGCAGAAGATTGTCGGTTTTTTGTCTGAATGTCTCAACAGAAATTGAGACTCATCAGACCAGGCAACATTTTTCCAGTCTTCAACTGTCCAATTTTGGTGTGCTCTTGCAAATTGTAGCCTCTTTTTCCTATTTGTAGTGGAGATGAGCGGTACCCGGTGGAGTCTTCTACTGTTGTAGCCCATCCGCCTCAAGGTTGTGCGTGTTGTGGCTTCACAAATGCTTTGCTGCATACCTCGGTTGTAAAGAGTGGTTATTTCAGTCAAAGTTGCCCTTCTATCAGCTTGAAGCAGTCGGCCCATTTTCCTCTGACCTCTAGCATCAACAAGGCATTTTCGCCCACAGGACTGCCGCATACTGGATGTTTTTCCCTTTTCGCACCATTCTTTGTAAACCCTAGAAATGGTTGTGCCTGAAAATCCCAGTAACTGAGCAGATTGTGAAATACTCAGACCGGCCCGTCTGGCACCAACAACCATGCCATGCTCAAAATTGCTTAAATCACCTTTCTTTCCCATTCTGACATTCAGTTTGGAGTTCAGGAGATTGTCTTGACCAGGACCACACCCCTAAATGCATTGAAGCAATTGCCATGTGATTGGTTGAGTAGATCATTGCATTAAGGAGTAATTGAACGGGTGTTCCTAATAATCCTTGGGGTGAGTGTATTTCCATGGTCTTATCCCAAACCTCCCTTATGTTGCTGCTACTATGGAGAGGCAGCCATGTGAAAGGTAGAACATGTTAGCGTCTGTTGGAGACAGAACTGTGCCATGGTGGAGAGCCTGGACGCTCACGTCTGTGCTGCCTCAGCAACCTGTCTGACTGACTCTGGAATGTGGAGGCAGAATGATGAGTTCTAGGTTAGCTTATTCAACTGTAGCGATCCCATGAGGAATTCCTTATTCCTTCTCAGGTGGTGATTGGAGTTTACAGTCACTTTGCAAGTAAAATGGACATCTTTAACCTACTTTCCCTCTGCGAAGCAGCACTGCTCACCACAAAAGTGATTGAAGCAGAAAATTGCAGCCTTTCTGAACTTTGAATCATTATGCAGTTGGTACTAAAGTACAAACAACTCTTGATGTTCTGAAATCATGTGAATAAACAAGACACACTGCACTACAGTAAATGTGAGAAAATTGCACTTTTTAATATAATACATTTTACATCTAATTTTTCAATATGGAATCAATTAGACTAAAGGAGAACATTCTGTTTTAGGTTTCTAAATGTAGCATTAGGGTTTCACATATGTTTCACTCAGTGGAAAAAGGAGAGTATCTGCTTTAGATTAGGAGATCAAATAATTACAACTAACAGTGAGTGACAAGCTTGGATGCAATGGGAAATCCTCAAAGATATCAAACTAATAAGCATGTAATTAAGATTGCAGATCTGTGAGAATAATAAAGTTGCCCTATATACGTGCAACGTTTATCTTGTCGTGCTCAAGATAAGATTATATGTTTATTGGGATACTATTGTAAATAAGTTCCGTTAATATAAAATATGCAAGCTTTAAAATAATAATGCAGAACACGTGTGAATGTTTTAAAGAAGGTTATACAGTAGTGTGTTTCTTAGGACTCTTTGATAATAGCCGGTATTTAAGGAATTAAAAATATATTAAGTATGGGTAAATTGAAAGTACAACATCTTAGAGAGCTCATGGTAAGCTATCACAAATAGCATTTTGCTCTTCTCCTCTTTGCTTGTACTATTACAATAGATTTGGCTTGTAGTTGTACACTAATAGGTAATTGTGGGAAAATATCAGGATAGAACATGCTATACATCATATAACTGTAGCAGGAACCTGGCTGATGCAGGGTGCTAGTCTAGTGGATGGTGTGGTTCTGGTTTAAACTTGGCAGTGCATGTTCTGTTTTTTGAGGCTGTTGAGGGGTTTGTTGCGGTTCTCTGCTGGGGAAACACACCGCAGGGCCTCCAGTGGGGAAAGGTTAGCCTTGGTCTGGGACATCCAGTGGACCAGGCCAGTGATGTTACAGTCACATGTCCATGGGTTGTCTTGGAGATAAACCTCCTTCAAGCCTGGCAGGAGTCAGAGGACAGTCAGTGGACGTGCTTATTTTGTCCATGTTGATTTGTGTAGCAAATTGCTCTTCTAATTCACCTCACTTTAACTGTATTGATTGAATACTGTTGAATGTAACTTAATTTCAATTGTATGCCTTTTTTAAAAAGTATTTGAATGGGATTCAATGTTTGTTCATGAATTACATTAACTGTAGCATAGCATTATTAGAGCATGCTAGGGTTTCTGACTAATAATTCATAATCCCTTTACGTTTTAACAATACAGTTCTCAGAATCAGAAACACTGCAAAGGAAAAGGAACACTATTTGAGTTAACAAACTAAAATCTGACATGGTTACAATCAAACTAATATCCAACATGTTTACAATCAAACTAATATCCAACGGGGTTACAATCAAACTAATATTCAACGTGGTTACAATCAAACTAATATCCAACGTGGTTACAATCAAACTGATATCCGACATGGTTAAAATCAAACTAAAATCCAACATGGTAACAATCAAACTGATCTATCATAGGGCAGCCTTGTACTTGGAGTATTCGGCCGACAATTTGTTTTTTACTGGTTTGAAAATCTGAGCTGACAGGGTGAAAGATTTTTTTGCCCTTGAGCAAAGTACTTGACCCTAATTGTCCAAATTGTTTTCGTATTCATAATCTAATTTAGATCTGTCAAATTATACTTGCACATTTGTTGAATTAAATATCTCTAAACTGTATTTTAAAATTCCGAATATGCTAACTCTTTATAATACAAAAATATGAATTGGTGTGTCAAAAAGGTAAAACATTAAGTATAATAGTTTGATTAATAATAGTTTGGTTTCTCTTACCGGACAACTGGTTTAACATTTGACCATCTAAGGTCTTGAGCTGATTCCCGCTGAGGGCGAGCTGGGAGAGCTTCGGTGTGTGGCTGAACACGTCTGAGGGTAGCCTCTCCAGCTCGTTGTTCCTCAGGTAGAGTTCCTGCAGGCTGGACAGGCCCTCCAGAGCAGCTGAGGTCAACTTGGACAGCAGGTTGTTATCCAGCACCAGCATCTCTAGGGAGCCCAGAGGCTTGAAGGCCCCAGCTGAGATACTCTTCAGGCTGTTGTTGTCCAGGTTGAGGAACAGCAGCTCTGTCAGGCCCACGAAGCCCTTGGGGGAGATCCTGTTGATGCGGTTGAAGGCCACGTCTAGGACCTTGAGGGCGATCAGGGGTTTGAAGGCATTTGGATGAAGAGCGATCAAAGAGTTGTGGGGCATGTCCAGGTCTGAAAGGTTCCTCATGCCTGTAAACATTTCTGCTCTGACCGTGGAAATCTGGTTCTGCCCCAGCATGAGGAAACGAAGGTTGACCAGGTCCTGGAATCCCCTCGGGGGTAGTTTGTTGATCTGGTTCCCGTACAGATTGAGCAGCATCAGCCTCTGGGCCCCAGAGAAGGCCTGTGGGTGTATCGATTTGATGGTGTTGCGTTCCATGTTGATGCTTTCAATCTTTGGGATGGGTTTCAGAACATCTGCCGGGAGGCTTACTATTCCGTTCTCACCTGGGATATCAACCACAGAAACAGCAGTGTATCAACAGCCCAGCCAAAGCTCCCTTTACTCGTCTCAAATTTTCAACAAGGCCTGAGGGAAGGTGAAGGAAACAACAGTGTACTCACCTATCTTTAGGATCCATGCGTCTGTCGGCAGTTGGGAGGGAAACGTTCTAATCCCCTTTTTGTGACAGTTGACCTCTGACCTCTCGGGACTTGATTTCCTTGTGCATTTACAGACATCAGGACAACTGTGTACAGCTTCTAAAACCCAGAGCACCAGCACAGCTAAATAGACTTTCAGCTGCATGTCTATTGCACACGTAGGAAAAAGAACAATTATTCATCGGTGCTCAGTGATTCAGTTTGGTTCATCGGGACGAATATTTAAAAGTCACTTTAAGATAATCCAATTCAATTTAGATGACGTTATGAGAAATAAAAATCTTGCAGAATGCCTTAAACAAATGTGAAAGGTGCAAGATGAAGTACATTGAGGTTTTAGAGACTTATTAATATTTCCTCATCAACACTTACCTGAACACTTGATGAGACTTGTTGGTGTCTAATCCTCTTCTTTAAGCCGTCTACTTTGTTTTGCCTCTCAAAACAATTTGGCCTGTTTTTTTAAGCTGTCCGTTCCGCTGTCGTGTAACTAGCTGCTAGTCAGAGTAAATTAGCCTCTCAGTCTGCCCAGCAGCCAGCCTGTTAAAGCTCCCAGCCTAGTGAGTCTACAATGTCACAGTCTCAGGAGAAAAATGACATGCAGAGATTATGGATACGATCCACCTCACACAAACTGAGAAATCACTTCCAAGTGAACTCCTCCGTGTGTGTGTGTGTGTGTGTGTGTGTGTGTGTGTGTCTGTGTGTGTGTTTAGCATTTGGGCATGCATGTGTGTTTGCGAAGATTCATGGGCCTAGAGGGAAGTGTGTTTGACTTGGCCGGCGTGCCGGGGGGGTGATATACAAACTACACACAGATGGTAGTCATGGAGCGCCTGGGGTGTCAAATCCAGAGAGAGGATGGTGGGTACCTCAGAATGCACGGCGTCCTGTCACCCTCCCAGCTAACGTCATGGAGATTACACTGAGGTTCTCTAAGCCCAGCAGCAGCAGACATATAAAGGAAGAGACTCTCTACTGTAATTCCTTATGAGAGGATAGAAGGGAGCCATCAGCCATGCCACTCTCTGTTACATTAACCCCTGTGCTGAGCGGTGGAGGGCAGGGGGCATAAGGAGAGAACAGCAGCATGCAGGCAGAGAAAGAGGACAGAGAAAGACACTGAGAGGTAGATAGAGACAAATAACACACACTCGTAAAGAATAGACAGGACGGACAGACAGACAGACAGTACTGAGACAGTATTGAGTGAGAGACAGACAGGGACAAAGAGACCGACAGTAGTAAGAGACAGACCGCAACAGAGACAAACAGTACTGAGAGAGCGACACAGAGGACCAAAGAGACAAACAGTACTGAGAGAGAAAGACATACCAGAACAGAGAGACAGACAGTACCGAGAGAGACAGACAGACAAGGACAGAGAGACAGACAGTACCGAGAGAGACAGACAGACAAGGACAGAGAGCCAGACAGTAGTGAGAAAGACAGACAGACAAGGACAGAGAGACAGACAGTATGAGAAAGACAGACAGACAGACAAGGACAGAGAGACAGACAGTAGTGAGAAAGAGACAGACAGGAACAGTGAGACAGTCAATAGTAAGAGAAAGACAGAAAATATGGAGAGAGACCATAGGAGAGAGACAGTACTGAGAGAGAGACAGACAGGGTCAGAGAGACAGACAGCACAGAGTGAGACAGTAAGAGAGATACAGACAGTATGGAAAGAGACAGTAAGAGAGAGACCGGCAGTAGTACCAGACAGACAGTACTGAGAGAGCGACAGATAGGACCAAAAAGACAGACAGTACTGAGAGAGACATACAGGAACAGAGAAACAGACAGGAAAGGACAGAGAGACAGACAGTAGTGAGAAAGAGACAGACAGGAACAGTGAGACAGTCAATAGTAAGAGAAAGACAGACAATATGGAGAGGGACAGTAAGAGAGATACAGACAGTACGGAAAGAGACAGTACAGAGAGAGACAGACAGTACAGAGAGAGACAGTACAGAGAGGCATATTTTAGAGTGATAAAGGACAGAGAGAGAGGGCTATGGGGGGGGGGGGAAGGATGCAGGCAGGCAGGCGGTGATGAGGATTATATAGGATTGGTGAGAATAGCAGCAGATTGACGTGTCTGCTGAGTGCAACCATTTGATTGTACGATGAAGATGAAAGCTCTTTTCAAGCCTGGCCAACAGCAACACTATGCAAGCCATATGGAGCGCTATAATGACGCTGTTCTGACTGAAGGCTCAGAAGAGCAGCTTCTTCACTAGAGGGCAGAAAGAAGCCCGATATGTGAAGCGTTAAAAAACCATGCTGCAACATGAGTCACTCTCCTTAACTCAATGCACTGGACTGGGTCTTCAGTTGGCATGCGATTGGTTTGGTTGAAATCAACCACTCAAGTTTCCCATTCACAGAGGGTTTGTGATCAAATTATTTTTCTATTCAAATCTTTTTAACAGTTAAAAGTGACTCAAAACACATTTTCTATTTTTCAGTAGGAGCATTCCTCAGTGACAGAACAACACTGCCCTACAAAGGCTAAGAGCAGTATCAGCAAAAACGCCAAACTGAGAAAAACAGCTTTTTGTGTTTTTCTTACACTAAAATATAAGCATCCAATGAAATTTACAGCAAAGGGTACAATTAGATAGATCAAAGGGAGGTGAATATTAAACATTTCGTTTTTTGACAGTCAGGCAAAATTTGATAGTTTTATAGGCTATACTGCGCTTTGCCTTTGCATTACTGCGTATACTTACATGGTCATACAATAACATATAGCAGTAA
Organism: Umbra pygmaea; assembly: GCA_016801145.1. Lineage (NCBI taxonomy): Eukaryota > Metazoa > Chordata > Actinopteri > Esociformes > Umbridae > Umbra > Umbra pygmaea. The sequence continues at coordinate 11,406 of JACXGM010036243.1, forward strand.
GTGTAGCAAGTGATCATAATCACTTGCTTATATCATAAATCAT
>JACXGM010036244.1:0-11467 GCA_016801145.1 Umbra pygmaea
GATAAAACGCAGTTTTTTGTCAATAATGAGTTGCATTGTCAGTTGGATTTTGGGAAACCAATTGATGCATTCGTTGTGTTGAGCTATTATTTCAATTGCTTTTGTTTGATTTGTTAATTGCAAACAGCTGAAAGTCTGTACATTTTGACAGTTAACTGATATGCAATGGGGATTGAATAATTTTGATTGCAACTGTATTTAGCAAAACACATCATATTTCCAGTATAATTTATTTTTCAGATGAATACTCATTTGTTCAATTTTATACATCATGACCAGCCTTGCCACTCAAAGTGCCCCAAAACATCAATGTTGTCAGAATAGTTTTGCATTATGAGGCAATATGCATTACATAATATACATTATTTATATATATATATATATTAAAGATTATAATTTGTTTATTAAAAATTATGATTGGTTTATTTAAATACCAAATAAAAAATGAGAGGAGCTGGGAATTCATTAAATTAACTACAGGAAGCCAGCAGTTAGTCTCTATAGCATCTGAGTAACCAAAAGGTTTCTAGACCAAATCCCAAGCAGGCAAGGGGACAAATGTTTACTTTCAGCAGTTATCTAAAATTTTTAAGTCACAATATGGCGTTTCCAACTTTTATTGTCACATGTTAAGAAGACCTCAGGTGTTATTGCATGTATTGTACAGTGAAAATATTATGCCCGTTTCCAACTCCAACAATGCAGTAAAAAAATAACAAAAAGAAAGACTTAAGGATGTGCAAAAGAAAATAGACACCATCTCTATCATTAACCATAAGATAAGAAGGTGGCTTAGGAATCAAGCATAATATACACTGCTTCAAAAAATTAAGGGAACACGCAATAATCACAGTATAACACCAAGTGGATTAAAACTTCAGGGATATAAATCTGTCCAGTTAGGAAGCATAAGCGATTGTGAATCAATGTCACCTGTTTTGGTGCAAATGAAAGTGACAACAGGTGAACTGGAGAGGCAACTGCAAGACAACCCCCAAAAAGGGAATGGTTTTGCAGGTGGTACACATATCGAAATCTAATATATGGCCATATATGTATATAACTTATACGTCTCATAAGGGCATATATGGTTGAAACATTATCACATATGTACATAAATTGATCAGCCATAACATCATGACCACCTGCCTAATATAGATCTCCCTTTTGCTGCCAAAACAGCAGCCCTATACGCAACAAACTGCAATGCACTGTGTGTTCTGACATCTATCAGAACCAGCATTACATTTTTTCAGCTATTTGAGCTACAATAGCTTGTCTGTTGGATTGGACCACACGGGTCAGCCTTCGCTCCCCACGTGCATCAATGAGCCTTGGCCACCCATGATCCTGTTGCAAGATAACCGCTTTTCCTTCCTTTGACCACTTTTGATTGGTACTGACCACTGCAGATCGAGAACACCCCACAACAGCTACAGTTTTGGAGATGCTCTGACAGTTTTCTAGCCATCACAATTTGGCTCTTGTCAACGTCACTCAAATCCTTACACTTGCCCAATTTTCCTGCTTCTTCATTTTGTCCTTAAAGTTGATGTATTAGAAACAGGAAAAACTGGCTAGGGAATTAATTTGACTTCACAAGTGCCAAATTGAGTGGTAATTTAATATATATGGCCATTGATTAGATTTCCATATGGGTGGCCACAGACAATTGCTCTCTCCCTATCCTTCTTGACTGATTCTTCTTCAGTTTAGCATTTTGATAGTGTCCTTTTCACTACTGGTAGCATGAGGCAGTACCTGCAGCACATTCAGTTTGCACAGGTATTCCAAATTTTTCAGGATGGCACATCCATATGTACTGTCGCAAGATCATTTGCAGTGTCTCCAAGTTTGGTCTCAAGAGAATATAGGAGAAACCAGAAGGGCAGTTACATGCAGAGACCTGGACAGGGCCATAGAAGGGCATCAACTTAGCAACAGGACCGGTGTCTGCACCTTTGTGCAAGGAGGAACAAGAGGAGCGCTGCCAGAGCCCTACAAAATGACCTCCAGCAGGCTACTGGTGTGCATGTTTCTGACCATACTGTCAGAAACTGACTCCATGAGGGTGGCATGAGGGCCTGACATCCACTAGTGGGACCTGTTCTCACAGTCAGCACCATGCAGCTCGATTGGCATTCACCAGAGAACAATAGAGTTGGCAGGTCTGCCATTGGTGCCCCCATTTGCTTCACAGATGAAAGCAGGTTCACACTGAGCATTTGAAAGTCTGGAGATATCGTGGTGAACACTATGCAGATTGCAACATCATCCGGCATGACCGGTTTGGGAGTGGGTCAGTGATGGTCTGGGGAGGCATATCTTTGGAGGGTCGCACAGCCCTACACATGCTAGCCAGTGGTACCCTGACTATGTGACGAGATGAAATCCTCAGACCCATCGTCAAGACTTCACACTTTTACAGTGGGCCCTGGGTTCCTACTGGTTCAGGACAACACCCGGCCTCATGTGGCAAGAGTATGTAGACAGTTCCTATATGACAAAACCATTGATGCCATTGACTGGCCCTCATGTTCCCCAGACCTGAATCCAATTGAGAACGTCTGGAACATTATGTATTGGTGTATCAAACTCTGCCAAGCAGTGACACAATGTCCAGGAGCTCACTGATGCTGAACCAGGTCTGGAAGAGGAAACCATCCGCAATCTCATCAAAACATTGTTGGTAGTGCATACAGGCATGTGGGAGGAGCCATACACACTAGTGAGTCACATCATGAGTTGCTGTGATGAAATTCACTCAGGTTGGAACAGGCTTTGATTTCAATAGTTCTTTGATTTTTGGTGTAAGTTAGAATGCAGCCCTCATTTGGTTGGTGATTTTGGTTTCCATTGACTGTTATGTCATTTTGTTCTCAGCGAACATGATAAATATAAGAGATGTACTTTTAACTCTATAAATGTCAACTACATAGTTGACACAGCTTGTTGAACAACTAGCATTTCTGAACTTCAAAGTATGTAAATGCTTCAAACTGCTTGTTATGACTTCACAACTAAAACAAACTTGAAACAACTGGTTAATTCCTACCTTCAACATGTTTGCAAATGTAGCAGTAGACAACATATATTACGGCTTTGTAATATTTTATTTAAGATTGTAAGATTGCTCTACTATTCCTTAAATCACAACATATGACTACAAACATTAAAGAAATTATCATCATTAGCCAGTCTTTGTACACAACCGTTTCACAAAAACAGATTATTCCTACATTGCGTCAGTCATCTGTGGCTTCAGATTTAAAATTAGGCAGACAGGTATTGAGGCAGTTGGGTAATGGCTGACTGAATTTTAGAAAGGGGAAAGCAAGCTTTTCACACAAGTGTTTGTGGTCTAAAGACAACAGTGCAACAAAAAAATCCAGTCAGCTTCAGTCCAGTCGTCAAAATTGCTCATTAATAAGAAATTTTGAAAAAGAATGGCAAGAATCAGACAAACAACCAGATCACAAACATGTGTAGTAGTAAGTCACCAAGACTAACTAAACGTCCGCGATGGACCAGGCGGTTTGCTGCATGAATGTCTTACCATCACATCAGCAAAGACAAACATCCCTGCGGAATGTTTCCACCACTGTAGAATTAATTCCCAAGAATTTGGGCTATTCTGGAGGTAAATGTGCATCGTATATGGTACATGAATGGTGCATCTAATAAACTGTCTGTTGGGTTTATTTGTACAGTACACTGAAGACAACAGCAAAAATAAGGCATCCATGGCCTGACAATTGGAAATCCTTTTCAAAAAGAAACATTCACAAAATCAACATCTCAATGGCAAAGTGTGTAGAATACATTACCTATAAAAACAAAGAAAACTGCAAAACGTTTTCTCTGCCCCGTGGCAAAATGAGAAATTGCAGATAGTAGTGTTCTTGAAATAAAAAATAATTTACAAAAAAAGTCCTTGCTCTGAAATTCCAGGATGGGTTTGCTGACATCAACACCGAGCACCCTTCCAGGTATGGAAACATCCTCACAGCCCCAGTGATGCCTTCAGAAGTGAAGCCAAGTCCTCTGGTACCTCATCTCCTGACAAAGGAAATGCATCTAGTTTAAGTCATGAAATCAACTGTAGGCAAGCGTGTTTTTAGGCAAGCTATATTTAAAAATGCTGTAGTGTTGTAGGAACATGTGCAGTGCAGTACAGTATGTTGTGACCTCACCATCCAGTAACTCAGAGGTCGTCATGTCCTGCTCCAGTTTGAGTTTCTTCTGACCGATTCGGAGCATGCTGTCCTCTATGGAGTCTTGACTGATCAGCTTGATTACCTTCACAGTCCTGCAACATGAAGAAACTAAATGGGCACGTGCACCCACATGTACTGAAGGAGCAACACAAGCTCAAACAAAGTACATTGAATGTGTAGCGCTGGCAAATTGTTTGCGGAACAAACGGACCTGGTCTGTCCGACGCGGTGACAGCGGTCCTCTGCTTGTTTATCATTGTAGGGATTGCAGTCGATGTCATGCAGGATGACCACGTTGGCTGAGGTCAAGTTGATGCCCAGCCCTCCAGCCTTAGTGGACATCAGGAACACAAATATGTCCAGTTCATTGTTGTACTGGTCGATCAGCACAATCCTACAAGAGGATAGGACAATAAACAACTTAATATCCATAAATGTAGATGCGGAAAATGTCCAGTTCTGTGTTAAGTGTCAACCAGCACAAACCTAAAAGAAGCTGGGAAAAGATCCATTAACATGAGTAAAGGGAGAGCTCATGTGCAAATACACAGAGACACCTCTTGCTATATGCATAGGCCCAAGGACTGTAAGATGGCTTCTAAGATGAATATGGCATTAGCAATTTAAAAAATGCATTTTAACCTGTGTATGGTCGTAATAAAAGGTGAGCATACCCTGATTATCACACTTCCCAGTTTATTCCCCTCACAAATTTGTCATGTCCAATTCCCCTTTTAGCCTTGTCACCACCCTATCCACTCACAGGCGTGGGATGGTCAAATATCGATCACATGCTTCCTCAAAACACGTCTTCCACGCCGTCCGATTCTGATCACACTGCTCGTTTTTCCACAGAAACCTTAAGTCAGTCAGTTTCTTGGAGGAGTTTCACATTCTGAAACTTAGTTCTAAACACTATTCGAAATAGTTGGTAAGGTCCATCTCTGGTGAAGAGGGCTTTTCTCCTGCTTGTTACAGAAGACCAGGGAACCCGAACACTCCTTATACCCAACCGATGAAACCAGAGGAAAGACAATGGAACTGCTTCTGTCAATCCGTTCGTTTGTTCTTTCACACATATGTCACAGCGGGTTCCTCTGGCTATGCAAAGCATTTTTTGCCCAAACTCTGGTCAAAGTCATCTTATTCTTGACAAGCGACATTTACAGAATGATATTTATTAGTCTAGATTCACACAACAGAAGCCTGTCTACTATAGTTTGCTTGTATTGTTGCTAACAAGTTGAGTACAAAGGTAGACTGTTCAGACCGCCCCCATCACGGCTATGTTATATAATTAATTGAGTATTACTCAAGCAGATCCAAATTCATAATAACCATGTTGATTGGCAGACCAAAAAAGTACATTTACACGGGTGCTTGGATTGTTGTATTTGGGTTTCACTCACAATTCTCACTCTCTGCTAAAGAGCAGTAGTCTGGAGACGAGAGTTGCTGTGTCGATCCCAGATATTTTTGGAAATGTGCCTTCTCAATCCAAGCAATAATGTATCCTTTTTCTAATCTATGGGGATTAGGCTACACAATCTGTTTTGTCTAAAGCTGCCTACTCACTCAAAACTACTAGATCTAAATGGGATTCCCCTTGAACAGCAAAAGTGGAGAACATCATGTTTATTGATGCCTTGTTCTTAACTAGAAAGACTAAGATTAGTTCTGGTGACCTTTACGGTTTTACAATTTTTTTAAATAAAATTACCTGTAGGAATGAGCCAAGCAACATATTATTCAAATGATTTAGACTATGCATGGTTCATAGCAGTTGATATAAGCAACAGGTATTATTAGCTCTAGCCTGATAGATGTAGCATACTGGCTAAAAAGCATCACACTAACGCATTGGGAAACTCATCTGATTGAGCAGAACAGGTCAATCATCAGCAGGATCCCAAATATGATCTTTAAGTAGTTATTATTTTATCAGTACATTTCATGTGTATTTTATGTAGGAATACCCAGCTTCAAGGCTAATTTTACTGATACTGAACAGAAAAGAATCAGACAAATATTATTAGTTGCTTGAGGGGGAACCTGTATTTTTGAATGTACGAGGTGTGCTGAGGCTACCTGTCAGACATGGGCGTTGATCCATCCAACCGAATGTAGCGATGCTTGGCGTGCTTCAGAAACACCTCGAGAATGTCCAGCATCATTGTGAACTGGCTGAATAGCACCACTCGGTCCCCCTGACAGAGAAACACACAGCCTGTGATGAATGAATACAGGAGCGTGGGCACAGAACACGGGTGGCAGGGAATAAAAACGGGACTGGTTTTCCGGGGGAAACTGCTGATTCAGTGACGAGACAGAACGGGCAAAATAAATAAGGGTCTCTTTTTTTCTAATCGTTTCTTACTTACCTGTTTCTTCAGAGAGGCCAAAAGCTGTTGGAGCAAAATGAGTTTCCCGGAATCCAGTAGCAGGTCTGTGTTAAGCTGATAGTCTTGTACGGACGGATACTGCAAACAGAGCCGGTGCAGCTCGAAGTCACTCATTACCTCCATATCCTCCTTGATCAGCTCTGGGTTTGCCTCACAATGACTTGGCTCCTGGCAGACCGGGGGGCAAGTGTACAACTGAATCAAAGCAATCACGCACTGGCAAAAATACTGCAATATCCTTAGGTTTTAAGGGCCGTATCAAAAGCAATTACTGTAGCGGTAGCAGCTGACCTAACTGCAGTAGCTATTATATAACAAATACTATATATAGAGCATCAATAGCAGGTTCAAACACATTCAGACAGCGACTCTGACCTGTAACATGAGTTGGCTCATGGCAGCCAGTTTGGTAGTGGTGTAATGCTGCCGGTGGAGTAGTGGGTGATTAGCCATCTTCCTTAGCTGCATCATCACATTGGCCAGTTCTCTCTCTGAGGAGAACAAAAGGATATGGTTGATAAGAAAAATCTGGTCAACTTTGTATGTTTATCACCCCCCATTTCTCAGCGGTGTAGCCAGGCGGCTCCGTAGCGTACTCTCTCCGATGACAGATCCCTTAAGCTTCTGCATCAAGGCGCTGTAAAGTTGCTTCTGTGTGTCACTCATGGCACAGAACTCCACCTTCTCCTCTTTAGCAGGCAGCTGCTTCAGCACCTGAGGGAGAGGTAGACGCGGAGCCAGTCACACGTCATAGAAAAGCTCCTTTGGGGTGAATAGTAGCATCAACTTAAATAGAAATGTGTCATGCATTTACATCAATGGGAGACTGAGGGACAAAGTTATTAGGATTAGCCCGCTGGAATGGATCACGGCGGAACTCAAAATGAATGTGGCTGAGTGTACATCACTGTCCCGACCCATTCCATAACCATATCAGGAAACGAGTTTACACCGAGCTGTTCCGTACTTCACTCTTGACCCGTCTCAGTATGAAGGGCTTCATGATAAGTTTGGCGTGAGCAATCCTCTCCATCTCAAAGCTGCTCTGCTCCTCTGACGATTTCTGACAGGAAATAAAGATTCAACCTAGTCAATAAACCTGGCACCGTCAGTGCGCCTATTTCAGCTAGACTTAGTTTTAGCGCTTGCAGCATATTAAGCAGAATATTTGGGTAATCCCATGGAATGGGTAGTAGCCTCACCGTGGCAAACATGTTGGCGAGCTGTGCAGTACTGCTGGAGAACATGTTGGGCATGATGAAGTTGAGAAGGGACATCAGCTCCAGGAGGTTATTCTGAACTGGGGTCCCAGTCAGCAGCAGACGGTACTTGGCCTGAGATTTGAATGCATTATACAGTGTTTCAAACCAGGGGGTTTGACTGTTACTGTGATTGGCTTATAGCCCTAGTATAAGACCTTGTATACCATGAGAGATTATACCATTTCTATACATAGTTTTTATTGCTCTAATTGAACTGGTAACTGGTTTATTTCAGCAATTAGTTATTTCAGAAGTCTGTAGTATATTGTCAATATACCATAGCTAAGCGTTGTGTCCAGGCACTCCATAATGTGTCGTGCCTAAGAACAGCTATTGTATTTTGGCTGTTTAAAACACCTACCTGTGCCAATGTGCCTTATTGCTTAAATATACCTTACTAAGCAGAATTTTAAAGAAGTTGAAAAGATGCACTGCAGTGAGGTGACACAGGAGGAAAACAGGAGATTACAGAAACAGTTAAAAGGCTAAGGTTAACGCTTATCTTAAAATCATTATCACACCAAATCAATAATGCCTGTTGCCAACCAAGGTGAATGAATGTCCCCCCCCATTAAGCCCCTGCAGTGTACTGACATTGATGGCCATGAGGTGGCGGTAGCGCAGTGAGCTCATATTCTTCAGCATGTGGCCTTCGTCGAACACGGCGTACTCCAGCTTGAGCTTTCGGAACAGGCTGCGGTCGTTGTCGTTGGCGATGGTCAGAGCGTACCTGGCAGCAGACACACAGGGCATTTGAAGGAGTCGTGCCAAACACAGAAGATCCTCACAAGCAGAGTGTGAGGCATGGCAACCGCTTGACGACCATGAATAATTAATCAGTCACAGGTTCCACTTACAAGGACGCTTTCAGTCTTTCACATTTACTAAAACACTGAATTATTGGTATTAAATTGGTATTAATTTCTGATCATTTTTTGAGTGTTAGCAGAATCTTAGTCAGAGTGACTTACACAGCGAATGCTTTGATGATCGCCAGTCAAATAGAAACCAACAGACTACTAGCCTCAAGTCCAAATGTGTGTATCATTGTTGCGTAACCATAATGCAAATTTTGACTTAATGTGTGCAGTCTCAGACAGGGGTTCCCAAACCTTTTCTCTGTCACCCCTCAGACAGGCCAAGTCTGTTTTAACCAGAGATTAGTACACCTGATTCAATTAGTCAACTACACATTAAGCCTTTGTGCCACTTCAGGGTTAAAACAAAAACATGGCTTGTTCGGTGGGGGCTGAGTAGATGTCTGGGAACCGTTGGCCTAGGTTGCCAAAGCCTCACAGTGCACATATACCACTGCAGCATTTGTTTTATTCTGATGTTTCAGAACACTTATCATCATCTCCTCCATCTCCCAGTTGTCTCCCCTCTGTCAATAAAGCACATAGTAAAGCGCCAAAAAAGACATATTTTAAAATAACAAAGACTTACGTTGAAATTATTATGTTGTAGTCGACCTGTTTGTTGAGAATATCATATCGAAGGTGTCTGCGATCCTCCACAGACCCTACAGAAACAATTGGGATATAAATAGGATATACATGGGATCTATATTTAGTCATGTACTCACTGTCACTTAAACCATGAGGTTATAACATTTCTAATAAATAATCTTTAAGCCTGAATGCTCAGTGCTTCAGTATGGTGATGTCACAAAACTAGTACAAGTCTCTCACCATAGTAGAACCATGACATCAGAACTATTACAAGACTCTTACCATAGTACACCAGGACTTTGAGACACGGGCACCACTGGTTCAGCTCCCGTACCCAGTTATCTGGAAAACACAAGCAGCGTCTGTTAAATCATTTACAGACTGTAAGAAGTAGTCAAACTTTGAATTTATCTATGCAGATTTTAGGGCACTATAAAATGTGTGTGCATCACAGCTCCCAGAACTCACCCAACGTGGAGGCGGGTACGATGAGGAGATGTGGGCCTCTATTGCCCTCCTGGTACAGGCTGGCCAGGAACGATATGGCCTGGATGGTCTTCCCCAAACCCTGCCAAACAAATGCAGGAGTGGGGGTTAAATGCTCTACAGAGACTACATTGGCAGAAGTAATGACGCTTTCTTCCCAAATCCATTAACAGAGGACTGCATCTGTTTTGTTATGTGCTGCTGAAACTCAGCTGTGGGAGACTAGTCAAGAAAGACGTCCTCACCATTTCATCAGCAAGAATTCCACTCAGGTTGTTGCGATGTAGCAGAGTCAGCCAGTTTTGACCAACTAGCTGATAAGGTTTTAACTTCAACCTGAAGATGTCAAACAGAGGGCATTCAGTAATGACAAAAACAGAAAAAACTTAAAATACTCTCTAGAATATGTGCGCGTGTGTGTTCAAGACTTTTTTTTTGGGATCCATTTTAATGGGGTGACATACTGCCAGTGAGATTAGCAGCACAACAGCAGCTACACATACTTGCTGTTGAGGATCTCAGGCTGTTTTTGGGACCCTGTGTCTCTCTCCACCACCTGGGTGACATCCTGCATCATCTTTTTGGTGATGTCCTCACACTTGGTCATGAGGCCGCGCACCACGTCTCGTTCCCTCAGGACTACCCGACAACCCTGAAGCAGTTCAGTGGACAGGCCATTCCCTTGGTCCAGGGCAGACACCTGGTGGTTACACACACACACACACACACACACACACACACACAATTATGCAAAAAACATATTGTCGAAGCAGAGAGCTGGTAAACCTTTAACTAGAACACCTGCAAGTCATAGTAACATAGAGCATTCAGTAACTATCAAGAAAAAACACATCAGATACATGCACGTGCCACCCACCAAATCCTCCCATTTGTCAAACGGCCTCAGCTCAAAGATCTTCTGGGCCTTCTTCACAGAGCAGCCCGAGATGAGCGACAGCTCATCCAGCGACGCCTCCTGGAAGAACGCAAGTATCTGGCCCTTCACTGTAGCCCCTGGTCCACCCTCCTGGTCAGAGCCTGAGTCCTCCCAGCCCACCTGGAGGGCCTCATCAGAGTCAAAGCCATCACTGTCCTCGTCCTCAGAGCTGCTCCCCGTCTCCGGAAGCACCCGTCTCCTGTCGGATCCTCTGGTCGCCCTGGTAACACTTCGAACTGCGGTCCCGTTGCTAATCAGCTTAGGTGGTGACGAGGGCTGACCGGAGGATTTTGTCCCTGACGCTGCTTCCTGGTGTGCTGAGAGTTGTGGTTCAGAACTGGTTGATGCCTGAGTGTCACCTTGACTGGACATCTCCTCTGAGGAACGAAACAACACATCTGCAGATTCTGCCTCAAATATAAATAACAACAAAAACTAAATTTATGTTTATGAACTGGAGCACCACAATCAAATCCACGCATTGCACATGAAACAAAACTCACCCTCCGGTGAAAACAAGCGCAGTGCTTCTAGTGTGTTCTCCAAGTGCCAATTATGTTTCAGAAGCACTTCTCTAAGTTCCTGTGTGTATGCAGGAAAAGACCATCAGATACTGTTGTGAACTAAAACATACATGTTTTTAGCAAAAGATCATTCACATGCAAAATTTAAGTGCAACTCCCACTTATTTCCAACAACAATGCTTCAAACA
>JACXGM010036245.1:0-11295 GCA_016801145.1 Umbra pygmaea
CTCTCTCTCTCTCTCTCTCTCTCTCTCTCTCTCTCTCTCTCTCTCTCTCTCTCTCTCTCTCTCTCTCTCTCTCTCTCTCTCTCTCTCTCTCTCTCTCTCTCTATGTAATAGGATTATGGAATTTCGATGATTAGAATATTTTCTTCATTTGGTCGCTTTTTTTTTACTTCATGGTCCTACGGATCATCTGTTTACATGCCCGGGGTTCTTCCACATCTCCTCCAGATTTTTCACTGCTCGTTGTGTCATTAGGCAAATGCTCTGCACCAGGGATGTTTTCACCATGAACCTCTAGTTATCCTGTCTCGCGGTCACCCACCTGCTGAGTTCACAGATATCAGCATCCCTCATGACCTGCCTGCGTCTGTGTGTGGCGCTGCTGGAGTCCTTGGATATGGTAAACACCCGCAACCTTCTTCGCCTTGGACGTAAAATATTTCCTCCATGCCAATCGAACTAGTACACACATACTAAGGTTTCATCTTACATACTCATTAAGATTTTGAATTGTTTGAATAATATTATTCATCCTGTCACTTTAAAGCCTTTTGACACAAGACTGAAAGAGTGGTTACATTGTAACTACAAAGTAATAAAAATGTGACGTAGGTACCTGCTTGTTTGTGTACAGTACATTGAAAATCCTTTCGTATTAATTATAACAACATTGTACAAAGTTGGTTAATAAAGACTGGTACATTGTAAATAGTAAACCCTTTGTTAATTAATTGTTCATTTGTTTTACTGTCCTGTCCCACTCCAACGTCCATAATATTCCCACAAAGAATTTGGCTATTTTTGATTCTAGCTACACTGCAAAAATATCACTTTAGTTGGTAACCTATTATAACTATGAACTGCACAACAATATCACTGCTACATTGTTGTCAAATACTATAATAGTATTTACTATAATATATCCTTATAAATAATAAGGATGAAAATACACACAACATAAATAAGACTGCAAATACAAAATACAAGTAATAAAAAAGATAAAACAAATACAACAATAATCACATTATTTTATAAATAAACAGCATAGCTTATAACAACACTTCATCAACCTATTACCTTTTCAATATTCTAAATTACATTACAAATATATGTACATAATAGCATTGGACGTGTTAGATTCTTTTCATTACTGCTAGCTTTTCGAATATGCAGATATCACTAAATCATTATTACCTTTCCACAATTGATATCAGGTTCAAACCAAGACTTAAAGTTGTTTTTTTCCTGACCGTTGATGCTGCTAAGACTATCCACAGATCTTGTAAGGACATATTTACATTGGGTTTGTAACCAAATTAAAAGTTTTGGGCACAGTGGTGTGGCCTTATTAAGGAATTTCCCCAATATATAAAAAAACATGATATGCCAGAGATGGAATACGAGTCCCATTGTGGCCCGTTGTGGAAACAGGAGGGATTGGATCCAGGCAGAATTGAGTTGTTATTCCAAATCGGTGACAGTAAATGGAACTTTTACTTTCACTTTTGTTTTGGAAAACAGACAGATGTTTTTCAAGTTGGTGCCAAGCAATCAATGTGTTTGTTACAATAGATCCCATGTACACGTACAGTATAACACAGCAGTGTTATGTTTAACAGCAAAGATAGGCAGATTTTGCATTCAAATTTGTTGGCATAGTCATTATTTTTACAGTTCATTGTACAGCTCAGAAATAAATTTAGAAACCACTGCAAAAACCTCTGGAATGTGATCAAGAGGAAGATGGATGGTCACAAGCCATCAAACAAAGCCGAGCTGCTTGAATGCTTGTGCCACGAGTAGCATAAAGTCACCCAACATCAATGTGAAATACTGGTAGAGAGCATACCAAGATGCATCAATTATTATTATTCCACCAAATATGAATTTCTACACTCTTGCTAAGTTAACCCATTAGTATTGTATTATTTAAAAATGAATGTGAACTTATTTTTTTGCATTTATGAGGACTGACAACACTGCATCTTTGGTGTTATTTTGACCATTTGTCATTTTCTGCAAATAAATGCTCTGTATGATAATATTTTTGGTTGGAATTTTATGAGAAATGTTGTCAGTAGTTCATGGAATCAAAAAATTACATTTACCTAAACAAAAATCAATAGTAAAACCAGTGGACACTCATAACAATTTGGCATGTATTTTTTCTAGAGTTGTGCATCATAGGTATGTATGATCTTTGTTTGGATTTGTACATTAACGTGTTAGTTACATGATAACTCAGGCATTACTTCTACAAGTTCTACCTTTTTTCTGGTTGTATACATTTCTCTGCAAGTCTGTTTCCAAAAAACAGATGCTTCCAGTGGCGACAGACTCTAAGTGTCTAGATTACAGCAGTATATGTTTGTATAATGCCAGAGATAATAGGATGAAGCAGCTTCAGTGGGAGAAATCTGTATGGAGAATGGATTATTCTAAAGCCCTGCCTATGGGATGTTGAACCCAGGAGTTATCACAAACAGACAGAATCTCAAGTGGGTGATATGCCTCAAAAAGTGTTACGATGGCACTCTTTATGTCCGTACTGTATTCATTTGGGAAAACAACATGGGCACAGGAAAGGCACACTGTGTAGGTTGAGTCAATAATTACTGCTGGAGCATCTTAACGATGAGCTATATTCCATATAAAAAGGGAACATTTGCATCCACTTTACATTAGAGCGCGTGGATTGTCAAAAATATGTTTCACTTGCTTCCTCGCTGGGAAAACCGAACCCACCAAAGTAGTTTTTAGGCTTCTCTTGATAGTCATTAAAGCGTAGAAATTTTGCATTTGCATGCATACAAAAGCAATAAACCTTAAGTTATTATACAGATTTCACAGAACATGTCCTCAATTAAGTGTCCAATATCAGGGGACCTATAAGAGCTGGAACTCACACAAGGTAAATCTGAGGGACAAACAATCTCACTGATACCTGTCTCAGTCCACAATGCTAGGTTTATTAGTTGTTTCACAGAACCAAGCTTTGGTTATTTTTAAACACATCATTTTATCAGAATAGAGTCTGCTGTAGACTACAGGCAAATGAGCTGTATTGCCACTTGAGTGGGGAAATAAGCCTAGAATGTACACAATTAAAAACCTCTAGCTTATTGATGTCCATCTCATATACCAACATAGCACTGCAAGGATAGTAATTGCTATCACTGTAAATATAGAGAGAAGATACAGTATGCCCTAAGAGTTTATCACTTTATATCTTGCCAGCTGTAATGATAAAAAGAGCCCTTTAACTATTGCAATTTACTATAGCAACAACCTGTGTCATACCAGAATCACACCATTCATTAGGCCAAGCAGGCTTATCTGTTTAACATCTTTGGGAGCATCAGCCATTTACTCTAAGGGATGAGTCACTGCAGTATTGACTCATTACTCACTATGAACCATTACGTCATCCTTTAACTGGCCCGGCACAGATTAGTGAATTACTCTTGCAAATTCTCTTTTTGCATTCTATGAAATAGTATTCTCTGAGCACAAGGGATCTAGACAATCTAGATGAACTGAGAAAGCGAAGACAGAGTTAGACAGAAACGGAAGTCACAGCAGAGGAAGAAAAAAATGAGCTGATAACAAACCTGCTGATATCAGCAGTGGCTTCTCAATCTGACAAGCACATTATTGACACATGGTCTGTGGGAATCAAACCCGCCAAAAACGTTCAAGGCTCTCAGAAGACCTCCAAAACGACCTCATTTATTTATTTTTTATAGATAGGCCGCTACCTACATATCGGGAACAAACAACAACAAAGATCTCAAAGCAAACATCTTGATTCATATGAGATGAATAAACATACAGTTGTGTAAAAATAAGTTTACTGGTAACCATATCTGCAGTGCAGCGAGCCTGGGCCTCCTGGCCATGGTAGGCTGAGGCGAGATCCCATGATTCTGTCATTTATTTACTTGGGAAGTATAGGGGAGAATGGAGCGGGGATTGTGAACTCAATCACAGGCCCGGAGATGTCACTGTGTGGGCCTTTCCCCGTGAATCACACACTGAAAGGCTATCACCCAAACCTCCAAGGTCCATAGCTAACTCATCATTCATCTTCGACCAGGCCAGCAACTGATCAGCCAGCCACACAACAGCGCTAGCCACTGGGGAGAACCACAAACTTTGGCCCTGTACTATACCGCCTGCAAAACCAAACCATGTACAATAAAATATCACTCCAAGGCATGACAATGAATTTGCCTCAAAATATTGTCGATTCCGCCAATATTACTGTGTGATACTGAAGCGGTCGGTGGGATGTGTTCATGCGTTAATCCATTTGATACACTGATTGTAAGAGTGGAGATGTTCACAGGCCTTTTTCGTGGACAGTCTCACGCAGAGAAAGCATACTGTATGTATCAATAATATCCAGTGTGTTACAAAAACAGGAATTACAACACCATTCCAACCACATTATATATCTGCTCACAATTTGTATATAAAATGTCCTGCGTTGTAATATGTATTTTATTCTTTTAAAAAAAAGAAAGAGTATAGATTTAATTCATTCCATATTACTGATGTATTATACATCCAATGAAATGGAAAAAAAATATATATAATTATATGTGTCCCCATCGCTGACCTGGGAGTAATCTTTAGACCAGAGGGAAGAGCACCTACTACTGGCACTCCAACACCACTTCCAGCAGCACTGGTCTCCCATTCAGGGACTAACTGGGCCTGACCCTGCTTAGCTTTAGAAGCAAACCAGCAGTGCAACACAGGGCGCTATGCTGCTGCACTATATAAATACAGGGCGCTATGCTGCTGGCTGATGAAGGATGAAGTGAAATTGCATCATTATTTGGACCTCTGAAGATTTGTCGGAGTCCAGGGACATACTGTATCAGTGCCATGTTTTTCCAGATTAACGAAGCACCAGAACATAATATTTAATAAATCATGTTGTAAATGTGAGAGAAAACAGTCCGACCTTTAACTCTGTGGATTACCAACCAAATATTTTAGTAAAACAATTCCCTGACCATTTTCATATTTCCTCCTAAAATTTTGGCAACCTGTGTTTACGCTCTCTTGGACATTTCCTGCACTTTTCCAATTATAGTTTCCCCAAGTTGAAAAGTATTATCAGCGTAACTCATGTGTTGTTTGGCTTATTCAAGTCGACCGCCCCTGCGCGCCGCCCTAACAGTACCCAGCCTACTGTGCATATTAAATCTCAGACATTTGGCACACTCAAGCCAGCCTAAATCACATAAGCAAACAGATGATACGACAATTTCACATTTAGCGTTATTTCCTCCCCATCCTTTCGGCTCACCTGTGACCAAGCAATCTTCCCTGAGTAAACATAATAAGTAATTACCATAATGTTTTGAATTTTAAAAACTTTGAATGGAGGCAGAGGAAAATATTTGATTAATCTCCTTAGCACGTTTCATGTGCAGATTCTTTGAGTTAATTTCAAGGACCATGCCTAAAGGAGATTACCTTCCCTGTGCTGCAGCACATTTGCTCATGAGTGATTTTGTTTATTCATGTTTTATATTATAATGCTCCTTCTGGAGACTCTTTCTACAGAACCACCAGCAAAAATGCAATTTATTTCCTGCTCCGCACACGATGGCGAAGGCTGATAATGTCACCGGGAAATATGAAGACTGCTGAAACGGGACCAAACAGCCTACTATTTATGTATGGAATATAAATAAAATATTTTGTTCTCTGCTCCATCTGAAAAACAAAGTTGCTCCACTTTTAAAATCTTTCATTGACGTTTCTTAGACCGACACTTAGGGCAAAACAATATATGTCGGCTGGGACATTTGGAGATCATTTAACAATCTATTTGTCTGCCAGCTCCCTTATGACTCCACATCAATATGTTGTTTTGTAACAATAGGTCATTACTGTATAATATCAAAGGTCAAATATATATGTTCATGCAGACAACCAGATTAACTTCAGGTATCTGTGAAATGTATCCTTGTGATCCAACACCGTGCAAAGCCCAACATAGCACATCTAATGTAATGCTTTGGACAACTCTGTCTTCAACATGGTTGAGGCACTGTCCTATGAACTCTCATTAAGGCTTCTCGGTAGCCTTCTCTTATTGATTATCTTTACTGTTGGTATGGCAGAGGGAGTGATGTAACTCTGTTTACATTATAGTCCCCCCCGCCATTTTAAGATTATTATGACCAAAGCTTTTAGACACTGGACTAGATTTTTTTTATTTCATCCAGCGTACAGAATGCCTTGTCTCCAGGCAGATCGTTCGGCCTGTCCTTGCTTTATTGATCTCGCTTCTCACAAGTTCACCACTTCCGCATTCTTGTTGCTTCGCTTGACAGGGGAGAGATTTAGTGGAGGGATGAGGTCAGATACCTGAGGAAGAGAGATGGAGGGAGCGAGCGAGGACGAGAGCAGGAAAGGGCAGAAGAGCAAAAAAAAAGTGTTAGTTCTTCGGGGAAACATGCTCTGGGGCCGGTCAGGGGAAGATTGATACTTGAGAGTGTTCACAGGTTTGCTGAATTAGCCCCTAGTACATTGGAAAGTCAGTGGTAAACACATCTCCTCTCTCTCTGAGGTGTTCACGTCAATCTAAGCAGCACACTTTCTTGTTCGCAAGGCCCACATTGAAGCACACAGGGTCATGTCATACACACATGTACACACACACATAAACACCATCGCACTTTCTTTCAAAGTTTGAAAGATACTTAGGTTCCTCTACACTTTACTCTGATTAACTTCAATGTGCTTGGATGTTTTGACTTGGACATGCATGTTCAATATGTTAGAGTACCACATCGCTTGGACCTCTCTGTAGTTGTTTTTTTCTCAAGCCTCCTGTCCATGATCAGCGGTCGGGGCCTTTATCTCTGCTAGGTAGGATGTATCCTGACACAGCTATAGCACTGTAGCTAGGTAGGATATATCCTGACACAGCTATAGCACTGTAGCTAGGTAGGATATATCCTGACACAGCTATAGCACTGTAGCTAGGTAGGATATATCCTGACACATCTATAGCACTGTAGCTAGGTAGGATTTATCCTGACACATCTATTGCACTGTAGCTAGGTAGGATATATCCTGACAGAGCTATAGCACTAGCTATGTAGGATATATCCTGACACAGTTGTATCACTAGCTAGGTAGGATGTATCCTGACACAGCTATAGCACTGTAGCTAGGTAGGATATATTCTGACACAGCTATAGCACTGTAGCTAGGTAGGATTTATCCTGACACATCTATTGCACTGTAGCTAGGTAGGATATATCCTGACACAGCTATAGCACTAGCTAGGTAGGATGAAGCCTGACACAGCTATAGCACTGTAGCTAGGTAGGATATATCCTGACACATCTATAGCACTGTAGCTAGGTAGGATTTATCCTGACACATCTATAGCACTGTAGCAGGGTAGGATATATCCTGACACAGCTATAGCACTGTAGCTAGATAGGATATATCCTGACAGAGCTATAGCACTAGCTAGGTAGGATGTATCCTTACACAGCTATAGCACTAGCTAGGAAGGATGTATCCTGACACAGCTATAGCAATGTAGCTAGGTAGGACATATCCTGACACAGCTATAGCACTATAGCTAGGATGTATCCTGACACAGCTATAGCACTGTAGTTGCTGTAGGTAGGATGTATCCTAACACAGCTATAGCACTGTAGTTAGGTAGGATGTATCCTGACACAGATATACCACTACCTTGGAAGGATGTATCCTAACACAGCTATAGCACTGTAGCTAAGATCACATCAAATTTGCCCTGCCTGGTGTGCTTAAGCCGGTAGCTTAACTACATACTAGCTATCTAACTACTGTGGCTGGTAAGTTATCTTGTGTAGTAGATGACAAAATTAGACAGGAGAAAGTTCAAAAGTGCACTAAGGAATTTGTGATGATTTCTATAGGTGGGTGATGCGTACTAACTTGCAAAGAAGTTATTTGTGGCCTATTACTCTACCGTCAGTTGCCTCCCAGTGGAAAGGGAAAAGAAGTAGCAGTTTTATTAATATGTTGTAGGCAGCCAATGTTTACTTAATGCAATAATTATTTCAAATAGGATAACAGTCTAATAGAATTATATGACTAATCTGGGCCCAATTAAAAAGTCTACTTGCTGGATTAATGATGCTGTTTGCACTCAGTACCTGACAGAAGTTATCAACGTAGCTAATAAACAAAAATAAATGGTTGTTTCAATAGTCCAAATGGCCTATACGTTTAAGTGAGATTTTCATGTTTGAATAGTTGAGTCTCACTGGCGCTAATAATCACCAACTAGTGTCTGGAAAAATAGCAACACAACGTCAAATATCAAATAATATAATAACAATGATCTGGCATCCAACCAGATAAACTATGATTATTTGTTTTTATTGATTACACAAGAAAAGCTAAGTACAATAAAAATTAAAAAGGAAGAACTACGATAGAGTTAGATTACTTATAAACATATTACTTATAAATGATATTACATTTTACATTTATAAACATTATTACCACCCAAATCTATAATTTATTATTTTATTGGACAGATTATCTATTACTCCGCACTGTGTGTTTGAATTCAACCAACGTGGCGTGCCTGTCAAACACTATATTATGTACCTCAAGTAAGCTGGCTGCAATGGGGCAGGTATACTTCCAAGAAATTGAGAAAATAGACCTGCATTCATTATCACTTTTCTGCCCTACCTACAATACCAACTACTGACATCTTACCTAGGGAACCTAATTGAAATCAGAAAGAGTGGTTCTTTAATTCAGATTTCTGGATCAAGTGGCACGCAGAGTTTTCTGTGGTGGATATTCACTCTGTTAAGATGCCGTTTGCAACCACGTATCTATGAGAGATTGGTTTCTCGCCCTCAACCAGCAAGAGCAGAAATCAATTTAAGGATGAACTTTGCTAATACATCCCAACATTTCAGAGTTGTGAGAAGCCTACTTTTCTCATGAATCCATGGTGAGCAAATAAGACTTTCACTCAGTGTGTGAGATGATGGTACCTGAATGCCAGTTGATTTGGCCAATGTATAAAGAGCTACATAATTGGTGACTCCCTTTGTCTGTATGGCTATATAATATGTATACACACAGTCACACCTGACACCCCAGTGCTCCCACTACAATCCTCTCTCCTTTAAAACAATTTGCTCCATTTGTCAGTGTAAGAATAAGTGTTTAAATGTACAATATTTATTGAATATAATCGTTTTTTATAGAATAGTAAGATAAGGATGTCAACATGAGCCTTTAGGGCTAAAATAGTCAAATGAAACCTATACAGCTGTGTGATTAGCTATGGCTAAACAATGTAAACATGCCTATAGTTTACGGCTGCAAGTAACATTTTTAAAATAGTAAAATAAACCCTGGTTGGACAGTTGATCTGGACTGAAAGTTTGTCAGAATTAGTTAAACAATCATTTACACAAATGCGTCTGTGCTTGTAGCCTGGCTGATGATCCAGGATTTCTACTGACAAACTTAAGCATGTCATCTGTAAATTATAGATAACAACACAATTATTATTTTTAGCAGCTGCATCAGGCCCATTTCCTTTTATTCATTTTCAAATATAAAATCATATGTATACTATGGTTTGGCTGAATATTTGATGGTTATTAAATGGGTGATGTTTATCCATGTCTTAAATTAAATATATAAATCAATAGTCAATGTCAATCTAGTGATTTCCATCTTGCATTAGTCCAGAGTTGTAACTAAACATAGAGAGTCTAGTTGAATCTTCACCTTGACTGATCATTGTTTTATAACGACGTGCACCTATGACAAGTGCCATTACGCCCATATATTGAATGGTCCTTGGAGGACGCTGCTGGAAACCCCAAGTTTAATATCGTGCACAAGCATATGAATACATGTTCAAGCGCAACACATCTTTTCTGAGCTGCAATTTTTACACATCATTGTTCGTTAGCGTTTCTCAAACATAATAAATAGTTGTATTTCAATCTCACTTTTGTCAGGCACAAAGTTACAGAACACAGCCCTAGAAGTGGCTGGCAAGCCAGGTACACAGACTGAATTAGATATGGACTACACAGCTGCTAAGCGTTAGAAAGACAGATGGACTTGATAGTAAACTAGCACATCAATGTAACGTTGCTGTAATTTCCTGACATCAAACTTGGCGAGGAGAGAGAACAAAAGTTTAGCTACCTGATTGCTGTTCCAGCAGTACACTCTCTTTTTTTCTTATTTTCTCTCTTTTTGCAACCAGAAGGATAGTTTCGCTTCATCCTCTCACTGAAGAAGTTGTAGCTATACATTGATGCTATGTGCAGTTTGCGAGAGACTCCCTTTTTCTGAACTACTCTTTTTTATTGAATCGGGAGTTACAACTCAAATGAACGAAATGACTAAAGATTCGAAAATATCTGAGTAAATAGTGTCGAACTTTCCATTACTAATTACACTTGCTTTGACATGAAGGGAAGGGGGGGCCCTTGTGCAATTGGTGGCGCCTTATGCGTAGTGAGCGTATAGGGCTGACCAGTTTTGAGGGTGTGTATTGGAGAGGTTTCTTGACGTATGTAATATACAGATGGACCAGCCCGCCACATCGGTTAAATTCCACACACTGCACAGAGTAACAGTGAATCTGTCCAATAATATAATATATTTATTAATATCCAAAATATAATATCTGTACTCACATACTCAATAAAAACTAATAATTATAGTCTATCTGGTTGGATGACAATTATTTGATGTTTGACATCCTAACTGTGGTGTAGGGATCCTCTGTTGCTCCATTGATGAGAAGCCTAGCTTCCAGCACGTTGGGAATATGACCAGCAGTGGGACAGGATGGCCTCCAGTAGCCACCCCAGAAGCTGTCCCGCATCCTGCTGCTGGAGCCAGTCAGGGGAGGTCATGGTCTCCACTTGCCCTTGGAGTGTCCCTGATACTCCCATACCACTCCCTTAGACCAGCCCCAGCTCCCTATACAGCCCCTAAAAAGACCCTGGGAAATCAGGGGCTATTTCTCCCTCTGCACCCCTGATTCTCTCCAGAGGGGTGTAATGGTCTCTGGAGGCTTTGAATGAGGCACCGGAGTGGTTGGGAGAAGACTTCCAGGTGTGGGTCCATGAGCAGCACAGTGTCCCTGGGACACCTCTGCAGTGGGCAGGGACCCCTGGTGCCCATCTGGTGCAGGCGGCACTGCTGACAGCACCTCTGGTGGTGATGAGCAGGACAGCGTCTCTGGTGGTGATGAGCAGGACAGCGTCTCTG
>JACXGM010036246.1:0-11446 GCA_016801145.1 Umbra pygmaea
AGCAAGACTTTAGATCATGAATACAGGGAAAGAATAATGCAAATGGAATGCTCAGAATGGAATAAAACAATACTCACAAAATACCTCGCGAAGAGGGAATGGTGTGTGTGTGCTTTATATGTGGACTGGGTGAGTGCAGGTGTACAGAATTAGGCTGATTGAGTCCGGGCTATGGGAATTGTAGTTCTAAACATGCATGACTAAGGAAGCTGTAGTCCACAGGAAGTATAACTGGGGAATGGGAATTGTAGTTCTAAACACAAAAGAACATGGAAGTGGCAGTTTCCAGGGAAGGGGAACTGGGAAACGTTACAGTGGGCACCAGTTCATATCTTATTCTTAATAATAAATATTTTCTCAAGAACACAGTGCAATTATGCCAACTGACATGTCATTCAAAACAATGCTGATTCTGGGAAAAACACCCTGCATCTGGGAAATGGACATGACTAATAGGGAGAAAAATTAATTATACAAAAAAAACTGTAAAGATAGTCGACTCATTTTTGTATGTGTACAGTATATCGGTGCTGTTGAGAGAAAATGGGTCCCCACTTGATAATCTCTTACTTTCTTTGAGGTGTCTAGGTTACGACTTCTATCTCTGCCCTGCAACCTCATTGGATGTCACTGTGCAGCTCTGGTTTGATTGACAGTTCTACCAAATCTACTTCCTGTACTTTAGCAAACAGTACATCACACACTTTGGTGGAGATTCTATGCCGCAAAGTAAGGAAATGGCTGACATAATGTTGATAAACACCATCAGTTTTCAAGCTAACTGCAGTAAAGTAATGACAGAGATTGTGCAAACTCCCTAGAACCAGAATGATGTTTATTGCCAAGTAAGGATTAACAAACACTTTAATAATTCTTTCTGGTCTATTGTTGCATGTCTTATCTCTACATAACTCACTGAAATATAGAAATTTTACATGTAAGTATAATTTTAAGTCATCAGCCGTTTGGGTATAACTCAAAATGCACTGTTCTAAATTATTATGCACAACAGAGTTTCAAAACATTTTATAGGTTGTAAAGAACTGAAAATGGTCATTTGTTGAATTTGCATTATTAGGAGGTCATATTTATTGAAATCAAAAGCTATTTCAATCAAACACATCTTAACAGGCCAAGTTACATGTTAAAATCGGACCCCTTCTTTGATATCACCTTCACAATTCTTGCATCCATTGAAGTTGGGAATTTATGTAGAGTTTCTGTTAGAATTTTTTTTGCAGGATGTCAGAATAGCCTCCTAGAGCTGCTTTATTGATGCAAACTGCCTTCCACCCTCATAGATCTTTTGCTTGAGGATGCTCCAAAGGTTCTCAATAGGGTTGAGGTCAGGATAGGATGGGGGCCTTACCATGAGTTTTTCTTCTTTTATGCCCATATAGCAGCCAAAGGCAGGATGTCCACTGAACCTGTCAGATTTTAGTGCACGTTACTTTTTACTGGATATAAGTGTCCGCATAGTGTGGACTTGACGCACATGTGCTTCCGCAAGGCAAGACCGTTACCATCATGTTGTGCTACTCGTTCCCTTGGGAACTTCAACTTCCGATTGTACAATGGCACGGTGTCGCAACGCACAAGCTGAATAATTTGAATGTGTGTGACACACCGATCGCACCGCATCACAAGACCGCAAGGCAGACGCATCCTTGCAGATTTCTCCATTGACAATGAATGACTTCCGGCACAACACAACATATTTGACATGTCCAGTCGACATCCCGCCTAATGAGCCTCTACATGTGTAGGTTACTTGCCTGGCTAGTGCTCGTTGTAAATGTATCATCATGGAGTTTGCTATATAGCCTACTATAGCCTAGCACATGCGAACAAAAAGTTTAAAGGTGTATATCTACTGGTTAGACCGAGTTATAAAACAAGCAATTAAAACATTTATTTCATTAACTTTGTATTACATTATAGTCTATTTTTGTTTTATGCCCACATGGAATTTTTTTGAAGTTTGTTAACATTTTAATTTCTCTTCACAATATATATAGAAAATACATACAGAATATTTGTAAAATGAGATTGCACTGTTATGTATTAACATTTGTATACTGTGCTTTAAAAACTGTTTGTTTTTCGTGTAGCTACATGATAACACTTTCATGTTAATTGAAACAACGTTATAACAATTCTAGTCGATTTAGTTTCAATATTTCAGCGATCGACATACATGGTCACACAATAGATGGGTTTTGTTAATATTGTAATATGACTTTCTGTGGGTGTGTCAGTGTTTGTGTTTGTGTTCACGACAATGGAACATTGACCTGGCAGTTCTATTCTATGGAAATGGGTAGGCTACAACGTAGAACAGAGAAACTGGAACTGGTATCTGTTCCTATTAACGCTAGAATCAATATAAAAAAATAAAATATAGTATCTATATTATATATATATATATCTATATCTATATCTATAGCCCACCCCTATTGGTTGTGTAGTAGACAAGTTTTCCAGACAAAATGAACAAGTTGAAATAGCTCGAATATACTATTACCTAAACTCAGTAGTAGTGACTTTCCATGTCTGTTGCTCTTGATATAATTTGCGTGTGAAAAAATTAGTCAGTTCGGCGTGGTATTTCTAGCTACTGGGATATTCACATTGAAATTCAGACATTGATTTGAGCCCCAACACTGTGTGGATTAGCCCCACCGTAGTTTAGACAAAAAATACTGTGGTGCCGCCACTGGACACAGAGGAATTCTTTGCAGTATGAGATGGTGCATTGTCATGTATGAATATGATTTTGCTACGGAAAACACAGTTATTCCTTTTGTACCATGGAAGAAAGTGGTCAGTCAGAAACTCTGTATACTTTGCCAAGGTCATTTTCACACTCAAGGGGCCTACCAGCTCTCTCCCCATGATTCCGGCCCAAAACATGAGTCCGCCACCTCCTTGCTGACGTTGCAGCCTTATTGGGACATGATGGCCATCCACTAATCCATCCATCTGGACCATCTAGGGTTGCACGGCACTCATCAGTAAACAAGACCTTTTGAAGTTTTGAAAATTTGTCTTCATTTATTTCTGGGCCCACGGCAACAATTTCTGCTTGTGAGCATTGGTTAGGGGTGGCCGAATAGTAGGTTTATACACAACTGCAAGCCTCTGGAGGATCCTTCATCTTGAGGTTTGCGGGACTCCAGAGGCACCAGCAGCTTCAAATACCTGTTTGCTGCTTTGTAATGGTATTTTAGCAGCTGCTCTCTTAATCCGATGCATTTGACTGGCAGTAACCTTCCTCATCATGCCTTTTTCTGCATGTACCCATCTGTGCTCTGAATCAGCCACAAATCTCTTCACAGTACGATGATCACCCTTAAGTTTTCATGAAATATCTAATATTTTCATACCTTTTCTATTTGATGCTTTTCCGCAGCAGAGAGATTCTTTTTCTTTCCCATATTGCTTGAAACCCGTGGCCTGCTTAATATTGTGGAACATTCTTCTTAAGTAGTTTTCCTTTTATAGGGCTCACCTGGCAAACTAATTATCACAGTTGTCTGAGATTGATTTCAGCGATCCAAAAAGCCTGGAGACACAATACCATCCATGAGTTTGATTGAAAAACAAAATATTTAATGTTTATTATGTTTTAATATCTAATTTCCATTTGCATAATAATTTGGAACGTGGTGTAAAAGCCACATTGATATGTAACACCTTGCAAGACATTCCAACAATGGCCTTTATTTTGAAAAAGAAAATCCTGAGTGGTGCCAGCATATTTTCCTGCTAGAAGAACAGCAATGAAGGTTTGTTTGCCCATCACAATCTCTTGTCATGAACAGAGATAAATGATGTGGCCTTAATACAATAGGCCTTGCACCTTTCAGATTCCCCATCCGGTACAGCAAGAAGAGGACTGGACACCCCCTTGAATTTTTGGCCCCTCTCTAGGTTTCTTCCTGGACATGCAGAGAGGAGAGCTAGGAGGTTAGGAAAGAGGAGAGAATGAAGGAGGAGAGGAAAGATTTCACGCTATCCCAGAGTGGGGTGGTGTGCAATTAAACTGAGATATGGACTATATTGTGTATATTTAGTTATGTAGTGTTCAGTTATATATTCAGTGCGTATGTACTGTTGTTTGAAGTTATGTATAAATGTATGTGTGGATGTATTATGGAGCTGTGGCGCCACCCCCCTGGACACCAGTAGCTATAGATAGGTCTCATTATAATTAGTCAAGTGCTTGTTATATCTGATTTCTAATTACTTGCAGCTTGTGTCTATTTGATCCTATATAAGGTCTGGTGATTTAGAGGAGTGCCACAGTTCATTGATACATCGTTACCATGTTATTATGTGATGATTATGTCAAGTTGGTTTCCTGAATTGTTGTGTCGGATGGACTGTGGATTATTATTATTTTTTTATAAATTTATTTATAAAGATTGAGAGGAAAAAAAATAACAGTAAAGATATTGTGTCTGCAAATATATCAATACATTTTTACAATTTTAACCCCCCCCCAACATAATCCCCAGCCCCCATACCACCCTCCCCTACTAACCATCCCGACCCACCCACCCACCACCCCCACCCACCCCACGCAGAAGACCTAGACAGACCAACAACACACTAACATGAATACAAATACATACAATAACAGGAGGAAAATACACTTGGTGGACTAGGAGCTTCATATGATCTGACTCAGGTTAGAAGGGAGCCTCTGCAAACTATTAAAATAGGAAATAAATGTCTGCCATCTTTCTAAAAATTTAGATTGTGATCCCCTCATGGAATACTTAATTTTCTCAAGTTTTAAAAATGACATGACATCACATAGCCACTGAGAGGCTAAGGGTGGCTGAGAGGACTTCCACTGCAGCAAAATCCTACGTCTTGCCAATGGTGTAGTAAAAGCAATGATATCAGCATTTTTCAGCAAGAGGTAGTCCCCTGGGACTCCAAACACTGCTATCAGAGGGCATGGCGTTAGGTTGGACTGTGGATTATTGTACTTGTTGTGCCTTTACCACTTAAAGTCTCATAAGTATTGCACAGTGTATGTTTGAGCCAGGTGTACGTTATATATGTTAGTTATCACGTCTATACCGCATCAGGGTATAGTAAACTATCTACATCCGTTGTGTAGCTCACATACAGGTCTATCTCACAAATACAGCAACCAGTGTTATTTGATATTATTGGCAACTGTGTTAATTAAAAACACCAAAGAACTATTCCTTCTGCCTGGTCTCTCTTCCTCCAACACCACGTGACAGAATGAACCACCATACTATGAGGGACTTGAGACCAGCGGCAGGAATGGATGCGCCTGGTCTGCGTGTCTGCTGGAAAAGGTCGAGCAGCGAGGGACTGGAGAAAGGAACATTTTGGGGGGGAGCTATGGCTGTGTGGTGGGCTTCCCCTTCCACCATGGCCCACCACCAGTTCTCTGGTTCTGAGGAACATCCAGCCCCAAACAGAACATCAGGAGGGGCCATTCTAACCTCCTCCAGCAGAGTGGCTGGAGGAAATAGGGAAGCAGCAGCTGGCAAGAGTGCAGAGGGAGACGGCTGACACAGCGGTGCTGGTGGCGAGGGCTGCTATACGAGCCGCGGATGATGCGGCGGATGATGCGGCGGATGATGTGGCGGATGATGTGGCGGATGATGCGGCGATTTCAGTGAGAGCTGAAATTATAGCTGCAAAGGTGATAAGAGAGAGGACTGAGACTGTGCTGAGGAGGCGACAGGAGCCCACAGCAGCTGACCAGCTCCTAGAGCCCGCCACAGCAGCTGGGCCAGGGAGGCTGCCTTGGCTGCTACGACCCCCTGCTGAACCTCCACCTTGGGGTATGTACATGGGGCGCTCTTCAGTACTGTGGGGGGTGGTTCTGCCCTCCGGCCCTTCCCTTTTCTTGTGCCTTTTTGGGGTTGCTCTTTTTTGTTTGTTTTGTTTCAGGCCGCTTTGGGGGCTGCAGCCTTTTGAGGGGGGATACTCTCACGCCATCCAAGAGTATATTTTTTTTTACTTATCTTTTATGGAAATGTGTGAAAGAATTTCAAAACACAAACAGACATCCTATTCTTGCAGCATGTCTCTATCCACCTGCCGACATACACCACTGGCCCTAGCCCTGTATTCAGGCTGAGGACAGGGACTTGGGATTAGAGCCTGGGCCTGGGGTTTGAGGCTGGGTGTCTAGGATTGGGTTTGTCTGGGACTGGAACGGTCATGCTATGTGTGTACAATTTAAAGAATTTCCGTGAAATTTGTCAAACTTTATAACCATTTAATTCAGAAGAAGGTTTACATGGGAACACAGTGGAAAATATATTTGATGTCTGGTTGTCAAATCAATCAAATATCAATAGTTTAAAGCAGATGTTCCTCATCTCCAATCATGATGCGAAACAATCATGAACGTGTGTATAATGTAGTTTTGGGATCCTCAACGTAATGGTGCACCTACAGTATTAACCCACCAACCTTGGACCTGCTTCTCCCTTACATTTCAGGGGGTTTATAAACATCTGATGGATGCCAGAGTGGCGGTGCCAAAGCTTATCACTGTGCTCCAGTCAGGTGGGCACTGTACCTGAGATGTAGATGCTCTAAAGCAAAGTATACTATATTAAACTATCAAAAAAATGTAAAGATTGCTAATGTTAAGTTTAGGTTCAGAATTATCGTTTGGGTAAGGATTAGGGAAATGGATAACATTAGGAACAGGATAATGTTTAACCCCTTAATGCTGACTGTTGCTAATTTGCTTCAAACCCCTTCCATTCTGACTGCAGGCAAGATAGCGTGTGTATTCCCCCAATGCCGGATTGTTTACATTCAATACATACCTAGGAACCTTTTACATGCACTGGTTTCTCTTAGGACCGGTCGGAGTGTCACAAAGTTCTAACAACTTTGTGACATTAATAAAATATACATATCTGAGATGGGAAAATGTGTTTTATTAATTTTACCATTTTGTAATTTAATAAAAATGTCTGGGAAAAAGAAGAGCGTTCATGCCACGTGGTATCCCACTACACAAAGTTAAGGACTTGTATGGCAGCATTCCAAGAAGGATTGTAGCTGTTCTTTTAGTTTATTTTTTTATTTAACCTTTATTTAACCAGGTGGGCACGTTGAGAACAATTTCTCATTTAAAACTTGGATCTTAATTGGGGAGGACGGGCTCGTATTACGCTCAGAACCGGAGTGAATGGAATGTGTGCAAAACAAAAAAAACAATTGGTTTTGTTCGTTGCGCACCATTCCATTCATTCCGGTCCCGAGCGTAATACGAGCCCGTCCTCCCCAATTAAGATCCACCGACCGCGGCTGATATAAATACACAAGAGTTACACGAATGGTAGAGTAAGGAAGAAAGATAAAAAATACAGTCAAAATTGAAAGAGGTAAATGTAAGTAAATCTAGAATTAGTGCAAAGAAATCTGAGATTTAGAGGTAGATCAAATTAGTATACAGAGTGGCAGGCAAATACAATGTAATAAATAACACTATTCTGAAGTCAAAGGTTGGTCCTAATCCTTATTTGATCCTTGATATATACAGCGGGTGAAATAAGTATTGACCACGTCACCATTTTTCTCAGTAAATATATTTCCAAAGATGCTATTGACATGGAATTTTCACCAGATGTTGGTAACAACCCAAGAAATCCATACATACACTGAAACCAAAACAAATACGTTCAGAAATTAAGTTATGTGTAATAATGTGAAATGACACAGGGAAAAAGTATTGAACACATGAAGAAAGGGAGGTGCAAAAAGGCATGGAAAGCCAAGACAACAGCTGAAAAGCATCAGTAATTTAAAACCAATCCAGCCCCCTGTCAGTGCAAATTAATATCAGCTGGTTCAGTCCCAACTGAGGTGTCACACAAGACGCATGTCATGATGGGTAAAAGCAAAGAGCTGTCTCAAGACCATCGCAACCTAATTGTTGCAAAACATAACAATGGCATTGTTCATAGATACATTTCTAAGCTTCTGACTGTTCCAGTTAGCACTGTTAGGGCCATAATACAGAAGTGTACCTATGATGAAGATTACAGACCTCTACATGCTTTGTAAGTAGGAAAACCTGCAAAATCGGCAGTGTATCAAATACCTGTTCTCTCCACTGTACAAATGCATTTGTGTTTGTGTGTAAATATATACATATGACTATGTTTGCTGAATATGTCCATCCCTTTATGACCACAGTGTACTCATCTTCAAATAGCTACTTCCAGGAGGAAAAGCTCAAATCATCTCAAAACTGGTTTCTTGAACATGACAATGACAATCACTGTACTCAAATGCCCGCCACATTCAGCAAGTCTCAATTCAATTGAGCACCTTTGGGACATGGT
Source organism: Umbra pygmaea (assembly GCA_016801145.1). NCBI lineage: Eukaryota > Metazoa > Chordata > Actinopteri > Esociformes > Umbridae > Umbra > Umbra pygmaea. The sequence goes on from JACXGM010036246.1 coordinate 8,367, forward strand.
GGATTGGGAAATTAGCATCATGGATGTGCAGCCAACAAATCTGCAGCAAATGTATGATGCAATAATGTCAATATAGACCAAAATCTCAGAGAAATTCTTCCAGCAACTTGTTGAATTTAATGCCATGAAGAATAAAGACAGTTCTGAAGGCAAAACAGGGTCAAACCCAGTACTAGCGAGTTGTACCAAATTAACTGGCTGGTGAGTGTATATATACAGCTCTGGAAAAGAAATTAAGAGAGCATTGTAAATTCATCTTAAATCAACCCCATTGAAAACATCTTAAATGTGATCAAAAGGAATATTATATTAAGTTAAATAATTAGTATTGTGTTGTTTAAAAATGTACATGAACCTTTTTTCTTTGCATTATTCAAGGTCTGACAACACTTAATCTTTTTTTTATTTTGACCAGTTTCAGCAAATAAATTCTTTGAGAATATTTATTCTCTTCGTTTTTTTTCTTTTTCTTCTTTGTTATTGTACACATTATTCTTGGTTCTGAGTTATATTATTGTAAAAAAATCTCTATATATGGGGGAAAATATTTGCTACCTATATATTTAACATTTACAGAGAATTAATTTCAATGAAGTAACTAGTTAGTATAGCCAATTCAGCGCAGGAATATTTTGGGAAATTCCAATCGGACAAGTTTAACGGAGAGTTTCGCCAGCCATTACGCGTACTGGGGCGCTGTCTGGCAGCGAAAATATAACAAATAGGTTGAATATACCATGTTTTGTGAAATTCTTCTTAAAATAAATCCCAATCCATTCAGAGATGAAGTTCCATGCCGGTGCTTTATTACCGCTCCTCCTACTTTTACCCCATTGTGATTCTACGGCTCACACTTAACTGGAGTTGTTACTGCGTGCAACATCTTAAGGTGAAAAAGAGACTGTTTTCAACGCTTTTACGGATTTTATGTTGTTACCTTCGTGGATTTTAAAAAGATGCAATGATGTATTTTTTAAAAATCGTGGATGTGCGTCATGAAAGTAAGAACACGTTTAGCTACGAAGTTGCAAAGTAGTTCCCTTGAAGTTTTTCCCAGGGCTGCAAAGCGAATTCCCAGTTTACTATAGCTACCCCAGCCATCATGGCGAGACGGGTAGGGGGAGAAGCCACCGTGATTTTAACAAGAATGTCCTACACGAACTGGAATAAACACTCGAGACTCCGATATAACTTGATGCCTGGTTTCTGGAGCTTCTTGGCATTAATGTCATTTCTATTTATTGGATTTTGTGGCGCTGAAACTGAGTTTTCGATCTTGGAGGAGGCACAAGTTTTAGCCGTACAAATGAAAAAACTGTCCTCGCAAGAACTTGGTGTTTTCACCATGCAGGTAAACACAACTGTTACGATTTTGTTTCGATTTCTGTCAATGACGTTCGAGAACCTTATTAATAATATACTGTACTGTACTATCTTACTTGTATGTAGCCTAGAGGGAAATGATAATTGTAGGTTCTTGTGATTTTGTTCATGATTTTGTTGCATTCTACAATTTCCAGCCTACAATCTAATTATACCGCAATAACCTGTCGATTAGTTTCAACTGGACTGAGCATAAAATACAAAGCCATAGACTAGGCCAACTTCAGACAATATATGCTGTTTTACTCTTTAAATGTGGTTTTATTTATTTGGATACTTAAAAGCGTATTATCTATTAAAGTGATTATGTGTGACGGAAGGAGCTTCAGTCCACCAATCCTAATCACCACTCAGCTCAATTATATTTAAGTTTAATGGACTCCGTTATTTGCACTATTGTTAACTTTGTCAAAAATGCAATATATTTTTTATCAAACTAATTACAACCGTGCTGAGCTTGAGGTGTATTTGCCAGTGATTGGCTCAGAAGAAACCATTCTGAAAGGCGCTGGCTTTGAAGTCATATGCGGATATTGCGGATGCTGTGGTGGAACCACACTTTGTCACATTTTGTCGGGATCTCAGACACCTATTGAAGGCATTGGAGATTTAATTGCTTTCAGAAGTGTTTGCTTTGATTTCTGCGTTAGTTGTGTGAATGTTATCTTAGATCGGCGATTCCAGCATTATGATTGTTACATTAGCATGTAAAACAACATCCTTTGATCTCTCACATGCATTTCATAATAAAAAGAAATTGATCTTTGTGTGTGTATTGTACTGTGGGCGGTGTATTAATATTCTCTAGCATGTTGGATAATTAAGATAATGAAATGCGATAGGCCGATTATTTTGATGCTAGCCTATATAAAAGGCAGTATGTTTGGGGAAACATTATTATTAATATCAAAGTCTACAGTATGAAGAACGGCTTGGCATCACAAGAGGTTTTAAACGATTTTCCGTTATTAGCCTGCAGGATAACCTTCTCTCGGTTGTGGATTGTAGTGTGAAATAGACATTGAAATATTCGTATTTCTTCATCAAAATATACAATGCGTTCTTTGTCATTTGAATGTGGTCGAAGGTCATAGAAGCCTATTTTAGGATTGCATAATTATAGGTAGCCACAATTTAACACAGTATCAAAATTAACCTTTGCCAGGTCGATATGGAAATAGTCTTTTTTTTCTATTAAAATGTTTTCAAAATATATAGTAATATGTAGCAGCCTAGTGTTTATTTTTAATATTATTTTTAAATATTTATTTGTAGATTTTTCAACTAACAAATGAGTGGATTAAGTTAGTGATACCTTTACTGTAAAACACCTCACTGTATCTGTGTTTAATGACATTTCAATATTCTAGGGCATCCATGTTAGCTATCTTTTAACATTGCATTGCAGATATTTAAACGACAATATAACTGAATGATAAGAATGAGAACATATAAAAAATGGTGTTGTCCAACAGTAGGCCGACCTGAACAAAAATGTCTGTCAAAGTCAAAGTTGTTTATTTATCATATGCATCGGATAACATACATCATCCTATGCAGAGAAATTTCTTTTGACATGGCACGGCGATTCTATGCAGTGGGCTTATAAACAAGAATTTACAACAATCAAGAATTTTAAAATAATAATGACAATAGTAATAATAATGATAATGATAAAACACTATGTACTGAGCAGC
>JACXGM010036247.1:0-11446 GCA_016801145.1 Umbra pygmaea
AAGGTTGTAAAAGTTTGCCAGGCATTTATAGAATAAATCAGACTTTGTTTGATGTGTCTATGTCAATCACAGAAAAAGTTATTGATTTTCAATAACATTTTCGAATATCCGTTGAATGTCTGTTGAATGTCTGTTGAATGTCTGTTGAATGTCTGATGAATGTAAATGTGGCAATATAAAACCAATTTTACCTCCATGGTGACTAGTTAGCAAGAAGTAGTCTGAAAACATTTGTTCAGCAGTAAGAAAATACAATTGCAGTTATGGGAAAAGTTGCTCATTTGAACAATTCGCCTCAACACTACTAACTACTGTTGCTAATGATATCTGGATAACAATAACATATAGTAAGTTAGGTGTACTGTAACTGATAACCGGCTAGCGTAACGTTACAGTAATAAACAAGGAGCTACATAGCTAAATACATAGCTAGCCTGCTCCGTAGATATAGATCTACTTATGAATGTTGAAACGTAATATAATGATAGCTAGATAACAATAACAGAGTTAGGTGTACTGTAGCTGATAACCGGTTAAGGAGGTTAACGTAACATTACAGTAATAAGGAGCTACATAGCTAACTACATAGCTAGCCTGCTACGTAGATACAGTACATATCTACTTGTGAATGTTGAAAAGTAGTAAATAAACAGCTAGCTACATTTAGGTAGTAGCAATAGTCATTTAGTTTACAACATTATATAGCCACCCAAGGTAACTAGCTAAATAGATGCTACTGTGTAAATTAGGTTATCATTAGCTTACACACCACCGTGCTGATCCCACCAGGAACTAGGATATACTACATCGAATTACCATGTTTACTAAACGTAGAAATCTACAGTAATTTTTAGATCACTGCAGTTATAGTTACGTTACTACAAACAAACACACTGATATGTAGGTGTTACATTAACACACAAAGTAAACCGTAGCTTCCTGGCTAGCAGAAGGAGCGTGCTGTTACTGAGTAGCTAATGGAACCGCGCGAGGCCAATTCATGAGCCGACTCATACACGCACGTGGGATTTTCAATATTTACATGGGTTTTAAACACACGTCTACCAAAGAAATTTGATTATTCATATAACGTATCATATCACACACATTACCTCTTTAACAGAAAGAAATTCCAACAACGGAAAAACGAGATGTCTGTCTAAAAAATGAGCAATTTTGGTGGTTAGGTCGTATTCCGCCATTTTTGCCGCTGGAGAGAAGGAAGTAGGGAGGCGTGCACATGTGACGTAAAAGATCAATCAACGTCACTTTCAGCATCAGTACCTGCAAGGATTGGTCGAATCTGAACTATGGGATGTGTTCGGCACGATCAAAACGATTGCATTAACTTTTCAATGTTTGATCTATTATAATAACGGAAACATTCTTGTTTTTTTTTGGTGAGCAGTCATAAGTCACCATTTATCCATCATACATTGCTTTTTGGATAACATGATGGTTAAAAATAATGGCCATGTTGGAAAGTAAAATATTTATTTATACCAATGTTATAAAATATTGGTGAGCTGCGAACAAAGGCAAATTTTAGGTGTGTATTTGTGCCTTAAATCTCATATTCAGCAAATTAAAAGCATGTTCAATTGCTTTGAAATCTGCAGATCAGCTTGGCCAGTCAAGAACTTCCTAGTCTTTGGCACTGGAAACCTTCCTCATTGTAATGGTAGTGTTTTTGGGGGTCATTGTCTTACTGTATGATGAGGCACACACTAACGAGTTTGGAGGCATTCACCTGTATGCAGTCTGAATACTTTTGCGATTATCAAAATATTTGTTTTAAAACCGCCAATATTGGATGTTTAACATGCTTTTTATAACTGCATGATCCATAGAATTTCTATCATACCTGTTTGCCATGAAATTCCAAATTTAAGCAAGTGGGTTTGATGAAGCACAAATCGGCACCAACATGACGTATATTATACCATTTCCAGAGTGCATCGTTGTTGACAGGATATTTCTGTACATTTCAGAATTTATTCTGCTGCTGTTGTTAGCATTTATCAATTTCCAGTGACAGCCATACAAGCCCTTGCCATAACAAACTTTTATTTAGCAATTTCCCAGATTTTGCCACAACCGTAAGTTAATGTGAATATTGTAAAATGTGTACACCATAAGTGTCTTTCTCCTCTCCTGAAACTTGTGTTTTCTAATAAAGATGTTTAATAATGCAAATTCAATGTACAGTCATGAAAATATGTATTTAGCTTTTGTCCTGCATAGGCTCACTCAGAGGAGCACAACTATGTAGTAAAACTTTCAAGATTCCCATAATTCTGCTGGCGTGTTGATACAGAGAAACATTTCATTTATAAAGAGACAGTTCTTTGCCAAGTGAACATTTAGAAATTTAAAACATTGGGCATCCTCCAGAACCCACCAGTATTTCTCCAACATAGAAGTATCAACTAGAGTTCACATGCCTCAAAGAATGTGACTCTAGACAATGTAATAATAATAAAGCACACAAGAAAATCTAAATAAACATAGACATTAAATTTCCCCTAATGTATTAAAATAATAATTATGCAACTGTATAAAATCAATTTTCTGCCTGTCTAAAAGGTTAGTAAGGTCTGGACCAGTGAGCAATTTTTTTTCCTCACTTTAGCAGCTGTCTCATAAAGATGCCCATGTGTTGGCCATACCTAGCAGTGATGAGCCAATATCAGCTACTAAATGGTCCATTGCTAATAGGTTTCTTGACAACCACACAGCACTGTCCTATAGCCCCAAACAATTGCCCCGTTGTTACTGTGGAGCTCTCTCTCTCTCTGCCTCCTGACAGCAGGTAGAAATGAGTCATAAACAGACACTGTTCACCGTGGCCGATGCAGTTTTACTGGATGCCTCTGACACAGCCAACGTTGGCGCTAAGTCAGTACTCTTTAAACTTGTAGGAGATGAAAAAAAGTTTGGGAAAAACACCAGTCCCCGTTTAAGTCTCCTTTGTGTCCACTGCCCAAGAGTTTTGAGTACTATGAGGCAGTGTCTTGGAGCACTGTGCCACTGGAGGTCGTGTTTAAAAAACATATGATACACCCTTTTTTGTAGCATTTGGATCATCACTGACTGAACAAATCGAATCAGTGTTTACTTACATAGCCTATTTCTTATTTTAAAAGGCAAGTGATTTACAAGTAAATATAAAAGTGATTGCTATTACCAGGTGGTTTGGTAATATTTCACTGTGTAGTCTTTCATATTTTGTCCATGAAGATATTTGTCTCCTTTTGATTTTTTAATATAGGATATGTATCCTTGCCAAGTGAAATATTATGATTATTATGTTAACCTATTCTTATGCACTGATACAATGTATTCTTCTCTTCCAACTAAAAGCACATTTTGTATTTTACCTATTTGACATATCCAAGATAAAACAAACCACACCTCATGACACTATTTACAATCCATGCTTGAGAAGGGAAATCGTTCATTTACAAAACTGCATTAAATAAATAATTTTCAACCATACAGTATAGGTTAAATACCACATGCTCTATTGTTACTGACAATGAGTTAGAATAAATGATGCCAAATTGAAATAAGGTTTAGCTTATTTCAACCAGCTAGTTTTTGTAAAGAAGGTGCAATGGGAAGTATTTTGGAAAAAACGAGGGAATACTCTGTTGAAGTGCAAAACTTTCTCTTTCAGAAGCTATTGCTCACTAGCAGGATACTAGGCTAAGAGAAACTAAGCTAGCTTTGAATTATGTATCATGTAAATTTGACAAAAGTCATGAAAGAAACCCAACATTTTAGGTTTCAGTGTCACCCTCCCTCGCTGAACCCCTTAACCCGGTAATATACCCACTCTGAAAAGTAGAATGAGGATTATGTGTTTCATGGTGAATCATACCTACTGTAATTTTGGTTTGGTGAACGTTTTAGGAAACTGTGAGCGCTAAGGTGATTAACACATTGAGGTTCCAACCAAAGGGAAACACTTACACAGCAAATAGGGGACCTGTGGTAGTCATTTCATTTTACTGAACATGAGCCTTTTTGGATCTGAACACCACTCTGAAGTCTATAGATTTAAGGGCAGACCTCATTTGGTATGATATTTTTCTATAGGCTACTGTACTTTTACTGATTAACTAAGTGAGCTAATGTAGCTTACTACAAATTGTAATGTGTGTAAAGTTGACTTCCAAAGATAAATGCTCTTACTTGAGGGCTTGATGATTTAAAGTCCTTAACTAACTAAAACATGGGTGGTCTTGCCTATCATTTTAGAATCCTTGTCACCGAATCGTGACGGCAAAGCCCAGAAGTGTTTTCAGTGGGAGAGTTGATTGTTCTGGAAGTTGCTGCTTTTTTACTAGATCTTCCATCTGGAAACTCTGCGGTGCGGAGTCCTCCAAATGTGCTTGTGAATGCAGAATGTACGCCTATGCACTCCGCCCCCTTTGACGCTATGTGGTGTAAATACATGCATAAAAATGCTTGCACGTTTATTTACTCTAATGTATTCTGTTCGCGCCTTCTCAGTCTGGAACCATACAAAGGGGAGGACCTAGTCCAAGTCAGACAAGAATAGACACTGGAACCTTGGAGCTGGGCTCAGGAGACCGCACCAGGAGATTGGGGTCAACCCAAAGCAGACCTTTCCAGCTGGAGGGCCTGAAACCGCACACTCTGTCTGTGTATTGTAAAGCACCACTGAAGGCGCCTCAGTTCAGTCTGTAGCTGTGGAGAATTATTGTTATTAAGCACAACCTGACCTGCCCCCATTGTTCTGTATCTGACTCAGCTTCTGTGGGGGGAGGGGGGCAGTGTGGTCTCCAAATTAGCTATGGCGGCTAAACTTTATTTCTGACTGCACCTTAGTTCAGTCAATCATTGCCAAGGTACTTGTCGGTCAACCGAACCTAGAAAAGGCAAAAACACTACTAATGAGGAGATGCCAGAAAACCATCCCACAGCCGCACTAATGAACGAAGTGGTCCAAAGTGGAGACTTGTAAATCTCTACCTGAAAAACCTGGCATAAATACACAAACCTGTTTTTGTTTCCTTGAGCTGAAATTTATTTGAAAAATCCTCTGAATGCTATAGGTCGGTTACCTTTGAGGACTGTGTGGGTTTGTGGCCACAAATGATCTGTGTAGACCAGCCCAATGTTTTAGACACAAGAACACATTTAGCTTGCAGACGTCTTTCAGGGCTGAAAGTACAATTCAGTTTTTCCTAAGAAGATCCACTCAAAGGGCCACTAGTGATAAGCCAGGAATTCCATGAAAACCTCAGCCGTTCTAAAAGCCCCCTCATTTCACGATTGAGTATGAGAGAAGGATGAGGTCAGACAGTGCCAAAGACACCCACCGGCAGCTTCTCTTCCCTCTAATATCTGTAAATAAAATAAATCAATGCAATCTAAAGACACATTCCTCTGTACTAGATGTTTCAAAGCCAAGCATCTCCTCTCAGTCTGAATGCCAATACCTCATGTATGAATTTCAGTTATTTTGTAGGTCTTTTTAGATATGCATCACCTTACTCAGAATTCAAGTCAGGTTATAAATCAGTAACTCACACTCTTGATCCAGAGCCTAACGCTGACATCAGCAGCGTCCGATTTGATGGCAGCGCGATTGGGGTTATCGACCGAGCCAGGGGGCCAGAAAACAACACAAACTCACAGGCATAGCACCCAGTTGCACCAAGCATGTCAAGACATCTGCAACGCACATGTTAACTTGTTAGACCAAGAGTAACATGTGAATATTCTTCTAACCCCGGAGAATCCCCACATGGCCACATGTCATGATAAGTCTTATGAAACACTGAAGAATAGAAGGTATGCAAGTTTCAAGATTTTATTAGTGGTTTACAAAGGACAAACCAAAAACAAAACTTCTTACTCTCATGTTCTGATTTAACAATGCTAGGAATGCTAAAATATGCTCAGTAATATTGTTGCTAAGATGAAGAAAATAATAACAAAAACTGTCTAGATACTTACAGTACATGTCCTTACTGTACATCATAGAGGATTTACATAAATATTTAAACCGTATGTGTGTGCGTTACTACAATTGTTGAGTTGGCAGCATTGGTAAAGCATCGTCATGGTGTAGGTTAAATTCCCATTGATTGTGGATTGGCCCTTCACTCAAACAAAGAGAGAATATTTGAGCCCCTCAGCCCCAACTCTACCTCATCAAACCAGCTTCCTTCTCATGATATGCATCATTTTATTTCCACTCTGCAATTTACTCTGAAAACATGACATTACAGAAAATGCAGCTATCTCCAAATTTGTGGTCATGGACATTCTTCCTGGAAAATAAATGTGAAATCCGATAACTCCGGATCATAGTATTTAGCAATGTCTTCTGCAGAAGAAAGGATGGGTTTCATTTAGACTTCTTCACTAGATTCCAAATTTCTGGAATGATTGCAGTTACATATATTTATGTAACGTAATAGAGGGCACTGAAGAAAACCACTCTCAAAACAATTGGAAGTAGTTTTGAAAGTGATCAAGGGCTCTAAGTTCTCTAAATAGTTAACCTCAACACGGACCTCCTGGAGGATGTACAAGGTTTCCATGTTTCAATGTAACAATAGCTTGGGGTCAAAGGTCAGTCAGCTACTGCATGGTGTACCATTACCAAGGGCTGCCATCGTCAAAGATACTGTAGCTTTTATTAAGGGAGTATAAAAATAGGCCCTATTAGGAATCAACTCGTCGTAAATAAAGAAAGGAAAGTCCAAACCATAAGGAGTGTCCATAGAGTCATTGAAAGTCAGGAAGGGGATTTTATGGCTGTATATACAGTAAAGAAGAATTGTAAATCCTAAAGACTGAATCAGTACTGTATGTTTTACTTAGGTTACCAAATTATTTCACATGTTGCAGCATTTCAAGCATTTTTATTTTGAGTGGGAACTTAATTTAAAATTTGGAGTTTACATATTATATGTTAACTGTAATTAAGTAAGTAAGTAACATTTATTTGTATATCACCTCTCACAAATAAAAATCACAAAGTGCTTCACAGTAAGATATAGTAAAACAAATTCAAATGCAGTCTTCAATTGCTTTTAAACGTTTAACTGGTTACTCTAATGCTATTGCTGGGTTGATTTAAAGGTTTGAGCTCTGCTAGACTACTAGGACAAAGTCTTGTCTGTGAAGAAGAATTTAGTCAAACATAATCGGTGATGTAGATTTTAAGGCTTGAAATAATTCTTACCTATCATGATGTGACATTTCCTACCTGCCGAAATGGCTGTAGGTACTGTAACTTGGGTAAACATATGTGAGCACACAGAGGGAAAAAATGTAAAGTCTTTTAAGACACATCTCATGCCTGCTGATGTTAAAACCTCATTTAAATCGAATTTAATGAGTAAGAACGGTGACCATTAAAGCTAATCCAGCTACACATAATGTACTGCATGTGGTAATACACTACTCCACTATGAGCAATCATGCTACTACACTAGGTGTCAGGGGAGCCATACATCCTGAACTTCTAACTGTGTGAGTAATGTCAATTACTTGTGTGGGAGCTGACATTGAGCTGAATATTGTTCTTGGCATTCAAACCAAGGGAGAGGAACTGAGCAAGTGAGGAAGCTAAACAGTGATGGGCCATAGTTTACCGCCTGGTGACTCTCAACCAGGCTAAGAGGGAGGTCAAAGGGTGCCACAGAAAGGAGATTGTCAAAGGAGGCGACAAAGTCTTCTATAAGGAGTGATTCGAGGTGAGCTGAAAGCAACAGAACTTGGTCTGACAGGACTTAATAAGTTTTCAAAGCAAACACGGCACCGCAGGCTCCGGTAGGGTTGAGTCCAAACAGTGTTGCTAATTGCATTTGTCTTCATTTTCCGCAACCGTATGACACGGGTGAGAAAGAAAACAGTGGAAATTAACAGGAATGCTTGAAAAAATGTAGAGCACCTTAACTCCACTTCAACATTCAGACTGTAACTGTTAGTTTTAAGCGATTGCCAACTGTGATTGCTTCTGTCAGAAATCAAAATATAATGTCTGTGCAGTGTTCCTTCTGTAGATTTTCTTTTTCAATACAAGGAAAGGAAACTGAAGGAAAAAATAAGTCTAGTATGTCCCATGTGCCATATGGGTCTGTCTGAGCATGGAAACCTACGTAAGCAGCATTTAGGGACAATTTGGGTTTTCAGAACCGTTGCTATTGATCCCTCCTCAATGTGACATTCTGGCTGAGTGATCCTTTCCAAGGTAAACAGAATCCTTATGTTGAGATCTGCTATTTTAATGTTTTTACTACCTTTGGATCCAGCTGAATCTTATGCTCACAATGTTAAAGACAGCTTGTTAAACCTGCCCACAGTAGGGGGTCTTTACCCTCACATCCTCATGAGGCAGGCCTCATCATCTGGTCTCGTCATTGGTACAGAGCAGGAAGAGAGCAGAGACCTGGCCTTTAACAGCACCTTGGCAGAGAAGGGAAAGCCCTTTAGCCCGAAGGACAGTGTTTGCTTGTTTTAATGTGGTCACCTCAGTGTTTGAGTTTCCAGCAAAAACCGACCACATATCAACTGACTGCCATGTGCAGACTTGAAAATTACAAGCCCATGGACCGCTTGAGCTGAACGTAGGTTCAACCACACATAATGTTATTTTTTGTACCCCTGACAGAGATGATGACATTTTATAGTCCTCTTGTGCACTTGTACTTGCCCAACAGTGACCAGGCTCTGCCATTTTACAATGGCAGAATCCGGTACCAAAACAGCCGGCGGTTGACCTTAGACAATATAACATTAACAAAGTAGCAATGGGCAGTACTTGCGATGACATTAGGAATTTGTCAGCCAGTATATGCTTAGTCCACCTCAACAAGGCTGTAGTGTGTTGGTAGAGTGTTACATACAGTCAAAAACAGTGTCGACAGTCAGAGGTCTTAAATGAGTTTTCAACACAAAATTCTGACTTTCAGTGGTATTGCTTCACTCTGATGGTCTGCTTAATCTACCTTGAATGAAAATAAATTATAAATCTAAACATAAGGCCATAAAGCATCTCTGATCTCTTTCCAGCCCTCCCTAAAGACCACAAATCTATCCAGGTCTCATGAAAGCTAGGTGTAGGATAAATATAATTTAAGTGTAAGGAGCAATGCAGAGTTCAGAGACCCAAATCTCTGGAAAGGTCTAGAATTATAGCTCAGGGTCTGTTCAGTGGTCTGCAAAAATTTGGTAATTTTATTCCCAGTTATATGAGTAATAACTGGAGTCAGTGTTTTAATCAGCGCTGTGAGATTTACAGCTGTTTTCTTTAGTTTCAACATACATTTTGTTTACTTAATGATAACATATACCCATTGATTCAATAAAATCTAGAAATGCTTAATTTGGATATGTGTAATCCAGTGTCGTTAAAAATATTATCTATTTACTTTAAAGCTTTTGAACAATATAAATGTAAACACTTTACAGCCTCAAAACATGGTTAAAACCGTAACTTGTTTCAGAGGTCTATGAATTTCAGAGTACTATAAATTATTCAGAAACATCTACCAGTTGTTAAAAAAAACATACAGGTGGATTTACAATTGTGTTATTTATCAAAGGATCACAGCTTTAATACCTGGATGTAATGGGAGGAGTTGATCAGAGCAAGTGCATGCATTGTTTTTGTTTACAGCTGCCAATGTGAAACCTCTGTTGTTCTGGCTGTGAGCAAGACAGTTAACCCTATTTGCTTCCAGGATGTTTTTAATAAGCATTGGGTCTTAGTCAAATTGCCTGATTAACAATGTTAAGTGTATAGCGCTTTCACAAAAGTCAATAAATATCTCAAATGCGGTCAGTACACACGACAGTTAAGTAGACTGGTCTAGATAGGAGAATTTGAATTGGGTGGGCCGTGACCGGCCTCACACTCCGGTACAGTAGGTGGCAGTATATGCACCATTAAGTCGGTTGCGATCTGCCAAATACTATGGAAGAAGAAGAAGAAGAAGAAGAAGACAGTTAAGTATCTGGTAGCAAGAAAAAAGTCACACGCGGTTCAATGACGTAGAATTGGTGCTGCCAAGAAAGATGGCGTCGGTGTCAGAAATGTACGATGTAACCTGGGAAGGTAAACCAACAAAATACGTGTTATCATGCTGTATGACTGAACGTGTGTTGTTAAATGCTTCACTTTGACATAGTGTATTGTAGCCCTCATTGTGTGATTGTGTAAATGTTGCATGGTTAAGATACAGACGCCTAAGTCCATCTCAGGGTAATTGCTAAGTAACTGAGCTAGCAGGCTAACAACACTACAGATAGGTAGCTAGATGGATAACCAGTTAGCTAGATAGAGCGTCTTTATATAGCTAGATGGATAACCATTTAGCGAGCTAGAGCGTATTTATATAGCTGCATGGATAACCAGTTAGCGAGCTAGAGCGTCTTTATAGAGCTACGTAGATGACCCAGATGGAAAACCAGTTAGGGCAGCAGTACTGTGCAAGCTAGCTAACTATCTAGTGTTTTAAATTCTACGTTTTAAGTAAAGGTAGGTAACTGCGGATCCAGGTGATCTGTCATTATTTACTTTTATATTATTCCAGTCACTGTCGATAGAAAGGAAGCAGATAGCCGATCCCTGTCAACAACCTACATGACGTTAGCTCGTTCCAAACTGCTCTGCAATTACTATAGGTACAGTACGTAGGAGAGGTGATCCACACTTCATCTAACCTGTTTTTCTTCCTATGAAACATTTTATCATGTTTTCACCACGGCTGTATGAGAGAATGTTATGTGGATCAGTTGTGCTGCTGCTTAAGTGTTTACTGTAAATGGGCACTGGGTATAAAAGGTCTATGTTATCATGCATATTATGAGATAATGTCCGAATTGTGTTCACAGAAATGAGAGACAAACTACGGAAGTGGCGTGAGGACAACCACAGAAACAGTGAACAAATTGTGGATGTTGGCGAAGAGTTAATAAATGAACATGGGTCTAAACTCGGAGATGACAGTAAGTATTAAATACATTTTTTTTAAATGTATTTGTCAAAGACACACATGTAATTGCATGTACAGCAGGGTTTTACATACAGTTTAAAAATATAAAAGTCTGCATTTTCAAAACACAGGACATCCCAAAATCTGCATTTCAAATATTTTACCTGCATTCTAATTTAATAAATGAACGCTGTAAAATAAGGCTCCAGAATGCTGTGTGAAGAGTTGTCTTTATAAATAACACATTACAGTAATATAATCTGAAGGTCATTAGGCTACATTGAGTGATAAAAACACAGTTATACTGGTCATACACCACCCACCTTTGTGCATTATAGTTTAAATACACTATATGGCCAAAAGTATGTGGATGCCAGACCATCACACCCATATGAGCGTTGGACACCCATTCCAAAACCATGGGCATTAATATGGAGTTGCCCCGGCCCCCCCCCCCCCCC
>JACXGM010036248.1:0-11446 GCA_016801145.1 Umbra pygmaea
GGATGATGTCCTATGTTATTGAAAAATGTGTTATTTTGTCATTTTGACTTCCTACTTCCTGTCTGTGATATTTTTAGTCAAAAAGAAAGACCATCGTCGGCTTTGAGGCGCGATATCTCCGGCTGTGAGTAACACACAGAGATGTGCCACCACTCATTATTTGCGTCTAATTCTCCCCTTTCCAACGGTACCAAGCTTCAGTTGATAGCATGTACGGTTCGTGAGATAATCGCTCTAGAGCGTCAATCGACTTTACAGGGTTAGTGTCTTTTGGAAGCTATAGACCAGGTGGAAAATGATTTCATGTAATTATGAAGATATTGGTTCACTGTAAAATGTAGATTGGTTCTTTAGGAGGAAGGTGAGTGATAGTGCAGATTTAAATAGAGAATGCAGGAATGTGGCCGACAGGGGTAATTTAATTAAGAAAGCAGGATGTCCTTTGAAGTGCAATGTCCTAGCCTAGGCCAAATGGTGAACAACACAGCCATGTCACCTCAGTAGGAGGTGAGGCATAGAGATTAACATATAGCCGGTACAATTGTTTTCTATGGCATTGGTAATGGCATTGGTATCTATCTTTTTGGGCCAATAGGAAAATCAGTATTCAGTTCTGTTGATTATGTCATTTGCTGTACAAGTCTGTGTACAGCCTTTTTTCAAGAGCTCGATCATGATGAATCTCAGTTTTAAAAATAAAATAAAGTATTTTGATCCTTCTTAAAATTTCATCAGACTCTGAATTCATGTATGCATTAACATGCACAACAGGACCTGGTCAGCTGTAGGGGCAATAGCATAAATAACAGTATCATCTGCATAGAGGTCAGTATAACTGACCCAAAATTATTAATACACTATAAATGGTGAAAATAACCAGGGCCCGTATTTATTAAGCTTCTCAAAGTGCCATTTTAGTCTAACCACAGCAAATGTTTTTTTTGTAAAAAATAAGTTTTGGAATATTGCATAGTATGACTTCAACAATCGACTAGTGTGGACACTGGAAAATTGGAAATAAACAGAGGTATGTACATTGACTGATTTGTCAGATTCGCTGTGTTCACTATAAGGAATCACTGCACATGGCTAGTAATGACATTTCGAACATGTTTAGAGGCTAAAAGCATGTTTTAAAACTTGCCCCGTAAATGCGTAAAGGGTATAAACTGGAGCAGGAGGATAACATGGTTTTGACAATACAGATTGTTTGAGTTATTCTTGCTACTAACAGCACTCCAGATATCCAAACAACAGAGCTACATTTAGAAGTTGCCCTGCTTTAAAGCTTTTCTGCTTTAAGTCAAGTCTTAGCAGTGTTATTGTGAGTAATTCTGAGAAACTTGATAAATATGGACCCAGACCTAGAATTGATCCCTGTGGAACGCCCTTTACTACATCATGAACCTGATTTACACCATCAGTGAATACACACTGTGTTCAAATTTTTTAATAATTTTCAAATGATCTACAGGCAGCCAGGTCTAGTTCAATTGAATACAGCCCCTTAACAAGTAATGGATGATCCACTTAGCTAAATCAAGACAATAGATGCTACCCAGCTACCAGTTCAACTAGCCAGGAGGAGGGCTAACCAACTGGCGGCTATCCATCTACCAGTCCTGCTAGCCAGGAAGGTCAATCTGCTACTGACACTCCGGGACCTACCGCTGCAGAACAGCATGTCGCTGCCGCAACCAGTACTGCCCCAGACTTGTAGGTCCAGTTCAACTCCTCCCACTCTGCCAATGAGTCCTTCAGTCCAGGTCCCCACTTCTCTGGTGAAGCAGCCAGCCTGGGTCCCTACTTTGCCATGGATTTCTTCAGACTGGGTCCCCACACCACTTGTTAGTCCTTAAGGCTGTGTCCCACCAATTCAATTAAGTCCCCACAATTGACTGGCAAAATGGCAGACAGCAGAAACGAAGTAGGTTGTACAAAACCTTTATTTTTTGTGTACAAACAATATTCTCAATGCTCAAGTTCATGTGTACAGACCCTGGAGATACATCGAACAAAGTTTCATGTTGTGTTGAGCCTTCTAAGTGTTTTAAAAATAGCGATTTTGATGCCGAAATAGTAGTGCCCCTATCCCTCCCATTCTAAAGGCAATTTGACCGAAACCAAAAATAAGGAAAATCTTAAAAGTGGCGTTTCCGTCCTAATTATGTTTTTAAACGAAGGTTTGACTCGAGTACATTAAAAAAAAGACATCAGGTTGGATTTTGGTGAGAGTTATGTTTTAACATGGCTTAACAATGGTACACTGTAAAACATTTATTGTAAAATGTACAGCATAGGTGGCACTAGGCTATTTTTAGGGGTGCTCAAGCTGCAAACCTGATTTTAGCAATGCAATAGGATAAATAACGACATAGCCTATCTGCAATTCCCTGAATGAGTAGGCTATGCCTCTGATTGGTGGGCGTCGGCGCCTCAGTCTACTGTTCAGTCTACGTAGCAGCGGCGGTCGGTGGATCTTAATTAGGGAGGGCGGGCTCATGTTACGCTCAGGACCGGAGCAAATGGAACGGTGCACAACACACCAAACCCATTGTGCGATACTGTGCGATACTGTTCCGTTTCCTCCAGTTCGGACAGTACTATGAGCCAGCGCCCCCAAATTAAGATCCACCAACTGCCGCTGCTACGTAGATACTGTAAATTTGGGGAATGGTTGTCAGAGTTGACTATACCTTCGACCACTGAAAAGGTAAGGCTAACGGAGTGAAAATTAAATCTAAATCGAATTAACAAGTTTAAGTAGGCTACAGGTGTACAGTAGTATTTGTGGAACCAATCTGTGATTCCCTGATCACAATGATGGCAATTATATATGAATTTGCCTAGCTTTTTCACCACAGAGTCCAATTTTGTCTATTGTTGCAAAGTTGGTTACATTGTAACCAACAGTGCAACGTTAGACAAAGTTGCTAACTGTAGGCAAAATGTCAGATAATGTTAGCCTACTGTAGACTAAAATTATTCAACATTTGCTTACAGTTAGTTTAGGAGTCAAACAAGTTTTTAAAATGTGCTATTAATAGCCTGTCGTAATGGCTTGAACACCCCTAAAAATAGCGCCGCCTATGCTGCCGTTACCTCCCTACCAGACGCTTTCTTATTGTCAACTGTCAATGCCAATGAAAAATAAATTATTTGACCTGACGGATCATCAGACTCGTATCAGAACGGAAACACTGGAACAAAAACTCTTACCCACAGTCTGTTTTCCCATAGATGTATATATGTTTATTTTTTAAATGAAAACAGCCAGGTTTAGGTGAGAAAGTATAAGATGAGCCTTTAACATTATCCCACTGCACTGAACAGCAACCTCATATTCACATATGTTATGAACAGGTGAATTTATAAACTTATTTACACACATACATATATACATACACACACATATATATATATATATATATAGGTGAGTGAAGTGGTTTGTACTTACCATTTTTTTAACAGCAGATGCCTTGAATCTGTTGATAATTTGTCATAATTGTATGTCTCAATCTGTCTATTTCCTTCCCCAAAACTCACTGGTCATGATTTAAGTTTTTTTTATCTTACGGGGTAGCTTAACTGCTATTAAATGCTCACTAGTGGCTGAGCCCCCCCCAAAGGTCAGATCCTAGAATCGCCCCTGATGTACAGTAACTTGTTGACAGCAATTGGTCAGTGACTATAAGTTATTTTACAGTACAATAAATCTAACTGTAATTTAATTTACAGTAACAAGACATGTACTTTAATGTAATGTAATCAGTCCTTTTTGCATATATCTCAGCATGCCTTTTAAGTAAATGTGAGAGTTACCCAAATATGAGTGTGTTTTTTAGTGATAGAGACATGGTTGCTGCTGTTTAGGAATAATTCTATACAGGCATCTTATAAAACAGTTATAGTGTTCTAGCAGTATAAATCAGGTAATCTCAATCTGTGAGGCCTCTTGTTAGTTATTGTTAGAGTGTGGAAGCACTTGCTGAGGCAGTCAAGTCTATCTTTGCATAAGCCGCTGTTAACACTATCATATCTCTTATAATGATAGACTATGGTAGTACCCCAGAATTTGTATGTGTTCACATCGCACTGGCACTTGCAGGTCAGTGTGATATAAGGAGAAAAACAGAGTCATGCTTAGACAAGGGGTTTGCTCAAAGACGCCCGAATGTCTAGAGAGCCCACAACAACAAGGCAAGGACGCTGTTCCAGAAGATAAGGGCAAGCAGATAGGCACATTGTAAAGTGTAGGGTTTTTTTCATTCTGTATGATGCTTGAATGTGCTTGAATGTCTCATCTCTATGATGCTCAAGTACATTTTTCCTGATTACTATATAAAGCAAGGGATGCTGATTTATCAGAGCAACCAGGTAACGAGACCAACCTGTTGTGAAATTTGTCCTCACTCCCCAGATTGCCTAGGGGTTCACATTAAACTAAAATTACCAACTGTTATCTGACTTGAGACTTGTTATTTGACAAAGGAGGTTTTCCCAGCATTGTAGTGCCCTCAACACTGCACTCAATAACTAACAATTGTGATGCTTTTGCCAAATGAATTAATTAATATAGTACTATGCATACAATGAACAGAGTATCGTACATTAATGTTTTTGTAGATAACAACAATTATCCTTCTGCATTATGGACTAAAACTCACGGCTAACACACCAAGTTACAATAAAGCAGGTTTTGGATGTGTTAAAAAAATGCCATTGAAGAATATACAATATATGTACTATTTTGCACCCACATTCTGCATTCAGAATGACTGCAATGGTGAAATGCTCCCTGATCAAGACTAAACTATGTCAATTGGAACAACATTCTCAGAAAATGGGTGGATTAATTCCTCAAATTCTTGTATGTAGACCGATTTGGATTTGGTTGGAAAATTAAAGATTATTAATTATTTTTTCTAATATCACATTAAGTTGTCAATGATAGTCCGAAGATACCAGGAAAACTGGCAAACAAAGTATTCTTGGAAATATTGAAGATTTCCTTGTAAATGATATGTCTCACAATTAACATAGGATATCATCACAAACACTAGGGTTTTGTAACATCAGTTTTGCATTTATTTAACATTCACAGTTGAATTGAATTGGATAATTAACACTGAACAAACTTAATTTACTTTTTGCTTTAGAGCATGGGGTCTCCTTCCTTTTAGACCGTTTTACAACTGTATGAATTGGTGGACTAGTACTGTTCATTTGACAGTAACCTCCAAAATACAAATCAAAATCATTGTTTTTTGCCTGTTGAATATTTTACAATACACAGTAATATTTATAATTCGAAATTACATTAAGTTACTCATAAAACTACGGAAATTGCTAATAGTTAATGTAATGAACAATAGTCTACTCTATTAATTCCTGAAATTGTATAATCTTGTTCTTTGTTTTTTATTATTCTACTTACTTGGTTTTTTGGTGCTTTATCAGCAGCCGCAGTTTTCTAAATATAGATTCCATTCCAGTGGCACCCTATGTGTTCTACTGCCATGCAGTGTGCTTGTGAATTTGTAATTGACTGGTCATCTAGTTTTTATTGTTGTTTATAAGCAAATAATTTCCTCACTGGAATGAGTGGTGCAATTATTTAGCCATTTGTATATAATTGAATCATTTGACCAGTAAGTGACGATCTATAATAGGATTTGGTCTAAAAACTTCAATCAAGATGGCAGTGTTTGTCGCATGTATGATATTTCATTGCAGTAGTTCCCAAAAAATGAACATATTTGAGGCAAGAAATAAGCCATCCCATTGCTAAATCTACACTCCTATGATCTACAAAGCCTAATAAAAAAATGTACAGCAGGTGGCCCATTGTGTTAAGTTTCACTTTCGGGTTTCACCACCAAGGAAAAACTTAATTTCTAAGATCTTAATCGAATCAAAATATTTTGCTTATGATAGTATTGTTAATGAATAGAGAAATAAAGCATATAAATAAACAGAAATGACATGTCACACAGCTTATTGACATTTTTAAGCAATTAAATGTCTAAAAAAAAACAAGACCTGTCAGTCTTGAATGCTACTCAGACCACGGACTTAGCCATAGCCAAGCATAACTATAAGCCTATATGTAAATAAGCCTTGGGCGCAGGGTGAGAGAAAAACTGGAAGAATTTGTTTACTCATCACTAGCTAACAGCTTGCTGCCTCAACAAGCATATGGGTTTAAAAAAACATACTGTTTGGAAATTGTTAAAGTAGCTGTAGCTGGCTAGACACATAAGTATGCTATAATTATACCTATCTCATGAAAATAAGGTTATACAAATAGGAAATATGGAAGACTAAATGTGCCATATTCAATAAATAAATAAATGAAACAATAAATAAATATAAAAATAAATATATATTTATATAAAATTAATAAAACTATAAATCAATCAATCAATAAATAAGTAAAGTATTCTACCCTCCTATTTGATTTGCATATCCAATGTCTTATAGACACAATCCAAATTCAAATAAAAACAATTGCTATTGCTTTTGTATGTGCATGGTGAAAGCAAATACAATAGGGGGGCTGGACTTTTAGTTAGGAGTAGTTCTGATTGGGCTATGGTGGTATACACCAAGAGAACCCCGATTGCACATTTGAGCAACTAGGTGTATTTTCTGTGTCCTCTAAATTGTAACAAAATTGGGATTCTATTTTGAGGTCCTTTTTAATGCATCACAGTATTGGCAATGATTTTGAAAATGTTTGTATTAATAATATCAAAGTAAATGTGTTGCTGTAGACGAGTGTATGCCACCGTAGTGAACGGACGGACAGAGTTCATGTTGATGTAGCTCAGAACCGTTCATCTATATTTGGCCAAGTAATGACAAGCGGTGTCACTGTGCTTTCGATAAATATCTGTAGAGACTGCATTTGCCACATCACATTACATTTTGTATCCAATATAACATATTGAATATAATATATAACTACTCTAGGCATATTAACCTTCAAGGTCTAAGGGGTTTTAGTTCCGCCTGGCACACAGTTGACTTTTTGGCCTCTAGAAAGTTCATACTTTGACCTACAGTGAAGTGCCTTATGGTTCTGGCCTCAGCAGACCCATGGCTACATGTATAAATGAAATCCAACATCCTGAGTCATTTAAAAAAATATATATTTATCCCAAAAAATGTTTTGTTGTTTTTTATGAGAAAAAGCATGTTATCTATAACTCTGAATAAGATTTTTTATTGCTTATTGTCAAGCCCCCAGGGGTCCTAGACCAGTGTACAAAGTTTGGAGGCCATGCAAACAAGTCAACATCAAAATGCTGCATCCATTTCTTACTATATTTCTATACGTTTTTTCAAATCCCATTCATTTTTTACTTTTTAAAGGTGTTGGTGTTGTGTAGGATGATGTCCAACATAATTTCAGAGTTGTTAATTTGTCATTTTCACTTCCTACTTCCTGTCTGTAATGTGTTTAGTAAAAAAGGCAACTGTCTAAAAAACATGACTGACTTTGAGGCACCATAACTCTGGCTGTGTTCATGAGATATAGAGCTTTTGATAATCTAGAGCATCAATAGAGCTAAGAGGGTTAAATGCGTTCGTGTTTTCTAATCTTCTATGTCTGAGTTTCTGTGTGTGCTGCGCCCCGTCTTTGGTCTCCATTGCATTCCATACATTAGACCTCACATCTGCCTCTTGTCTCGGTCTGTGCATTCCCAAAATAAATTAAGAGAACAGGTTGCAGCTGTTGGTCAATGGACACAGAAAAAAAGTTACATTTTATCAATATTAATCCAATAAATACAGGCACATTCTTTGAGAGCAATAAAATTGACCAGTATTTAATCATATTTTATTATACCTAGTGTCCTCTGTAAGGCCTGACATACCCAGACACAGACGCTAATGAAACCTTATCATCTCTAGCTCATCTGCCAGTCACAATAGCTTATATAAAGTAGCCTTCAGTAACATTGGCACCCATGGAATGAACAAAATGGACTATGAAAAAAAAAGACTTCAGTGTTTATCCTCTTGATCTTTCATTCAGAATATTAACACAAATCAGACTGTTAAGTAAAACAATTGAAATTAAAAATAATAATAATCAATCAATTTCCTCAAATATGTGTGTGCAACTATTATTGGTTGCCCATCTTATAATACTTGGTGAAACCTCTGTTTCCGTCATTTAATGAGGTCCATGCTTGTGGAAAATCCTTTTCAGGTCATCCAACAGGTCTAGGTCAGGGGACTGGGATGGCCATGGCCAACAAACAATCCAGTTCAAATGTGAGCTGTCATTCAAATACCACATGAACTATACATTGTTGCTGTGTCCATTATATTGCTACAAAATTGGGCTTCTAATAGGAGTTCATTCTAAATGCATAACGACCACCATGGCATTGTTTTTGAAAATGTTTGTATTTACAATTTCACAGTAAATGGAAGGAACAGCCGAGATGTTTATGTTAATGTAAGTCCAGCATTGTGTTTCTATTTCTCCATGACCAACATGCATGCAAGTCATGACAAATCCCCACCAATGTTAGAGGTAGGCAATGTGGTGCATCTAAATATTAAGAACCATTTGCCAAAAATATCAAACTCACTCATACGTGATACCACACAATGTCAACAGCATATTTACTGTAATATTATTAATACAAACATTTTCAAAACCTGTGCCAGTGTCAATGCTGTGAGGCATTAGCAAGTAACTCAAAATAGAATCCCAATTTTGTAACAATTTAGTGGACATGGAAAATACACCTACTGTAGATGCTACTTGATTGACAGCTCAAATGTCCAATCTGGGATTTTTCTGTGTTCAATCAGAACAACTCCTCCGAACTAAAACTCCAACACCCCTATTGTATTTGCTTTTACCATGAACATACACATTGGAAATAAAAAAAGCAACTGCAATTGTTTGTATTTGAATTTGGATTGTGTCTAAAGACATTGGAAAAGCTAATACAATAGGAGGGTAGGGCTTTATTTATTTATTATTTAATTCATTGATTTATTGTTTTATTTATTTATTTACTGTTTTATTTATTTATTTAAAAAAATATTTATTGAATATGACACATTTAGTCCTCCATATATAATCGGCGTGTGCCCCTTTATAAATAATGTTTAAGGTTCATGTTGAAATGGTCAAAAGAAATTACATTGTGTAGGGAATCATAGTCCATTCGAAATAGCTTTTTTATATTAATAACTAAGGAAATATAGTGTTACAGCTTTTGTAAGCCGGTCACTCAAACAACAATCAGTGCTGGTGTCAAGGGGTGGAAGTTGTAGGAAAACCTTTTTCTTTAATGAAATTTACAGTATGATGTTTGGATTTTGCTAAAACGTGTCATGAAATGATTTTGGTTTGATACCAAATTGTTGTGCCTGCAATCCAACAAAGTTTTCACACGGGGAATGTATTCTTTACCGTTCCCCTGTTAGAGCTTTTCTTTGCATTCTTCATTGGTTTAAATAGCTTAAAGTGGGAACTATTTGTCTCAGATTGACCCAAGAATGGTGTTCTGTGATCACTGGACTAATCATGACTTAGCAATTTATGTAAACACGGTTCATGTGAGAATCCCCAAACCTATTGTCAGAGCTGGAATCTAATTATTTAAAGACTCTACAGTATAAATATACCCAGAGGAGACTTTGTCTAACATGAGACCTCCAGCACTGTGGGATTTAGAAATACCAGGGCTATAGCAAAATCTGTTTATTTATTGCACTTAACAGCCAGTATTTTGTAGTCACTTGAAACCAATAATAAAGTACTTACTGAAAAAAAGCACTAAACTTCTCTATCTTTCTATTGAAATTTAAGTTTCTAAATTCTGTGCAGATAAACTACCTAGAATCATATGGATAATCGCATGTTGACATTTCAGGACTACATATAAGGTTTAGCCTGTGACCCTCCCAAAACATTGACAATTTTTACATGATTTTTATACAGTTCACATTACATAATCTTATTGAGTTATGAAGAATTCTTAATACACAGAATATTTTAAATATACATATTTATTCTGAAATGTAAATAACTAGTCCCAAAATATGTTATGGACTTATACAGTTTACAGTGTTGCAAATTTGATCAACTGGCTTGAGTTAAATGGGAATCTGGTGAGGTCACACAATTGCGCCTGAGAAATCCCTTAAAGCCGCTTATTCAAGAACCTGGGAATAGTTGATGCCCCATATTTTGATTTTCAAACTGGTATTTTCCCAGAGTTTGCCAAATATAACATTGATTTGATTAGGTTGTCATCTCTCTCAGAAACATTGATGTGCCAAAAAATTCTAGAGGGACAAATAGGAATGTTAGTGAGCTTTTTCAGCAGGGTCATATGGTCTGATAAAGGCATGGCGTGAAACTGTGTTGTCAGTGTCTAAACCTGCATTGGTAATTTTACATTTTCTCTGGAGAGAATAAAGCGATATGAAAACAATTGCAAAACATTGGCGACTTAAAATTACAATATATTTTTTGTCATTGCAACATAAAATTATAATATTTATGAATGTGCACAGGGGTTTTAGAGAATGTAATGGCCTAATGACAACTAACTTCACAAATATTGATATTGCCCTAATAATGGTTATAAGAAAGCTTTGGACAGAGACAAGTGGTCACAGGACATGGGGCTAGAGCAGGAGTACTCAATCCTGCTCCTAGAGATCTACTGTCCTGTAGGTTCTCTCTCCATCCCCAGTTGTGTCTTAACTGATTAAGCATTTAATCCAATAATTAGAATCACGTGTGATAAATTCAGTGGCGGATTCTCTAGGAGGCCAAAGCCTGGCCTCCCCATAAACATATGAAACATAATTTTAAATATAAAATAAATTAACTGTACGAATTATAAATTTACGGTTTTGTCTTTTACTGATTTAGCAATTTCCCTTATCAAGATATTCCATTTAAATTTTCTTCTATCACTGGTAGAGCGAAACAGCGCCCCTCTGCCACTGCATGAGTGGTGCAGACTTGTCTGTGCTCTGTCTAGTGCAGTGTTTTTCAAACTTTTTTTCCGGCGACCCACATTTTCAAAATTACAAACCATCGTGACCCAAACGTCATGAAAATAGGTGTTTGCAAATATACCGTTTTCTTATCATTTGTGTTTTTATGTAGGGGTATTAACATAATACATACGTTCTGTCACCAGAATAATAATAGGTACGACATTAATTTTCTCAATATTGACAGTGTTATCACCACATCCTGTGTTTTATAAAAACATGTTAAAATCCCCAAAATAACCAAGATGAGGTGGTTTTCCCACAAATATTAGATTACTTGTATTAATTTACTCGCATTCAGATAAAAAAATATCCATGATGCTGTTTTAACTAGCTGAAATGTGAAACTAAAGTCAAATAAAAGTTTGGAAAACTGTAATAAATGGCAATTATTTTTGTT